>MNCI01021833.1:78848-128651 GCA_015680685.1 Gnetum montanum
AAAGTTTCAAGAGCATACCTGTTACATGGAGACATTTCCTCCATGTCATCACCCGATGAATCACTGTATGTGATGCATGGAACTTTCCTCTTCTCGATCTTTCCATAAATGTTTATCTTAGATATCTCCAAGGAAAGATCGTAGATCCTAAGGCATGCATCTACTGTACTCAGCCATGCCCTTCCCATTATAATTGGGAAGTCCCCTTCGTTGTTGTTGATCTCAATCATTAGGAAATCAGCTGGGTAAGACCAACCACACATAGTGGTAATGATATTCTCCACCAATCCCAAGGGAATGGTGATGGACTGGTCTGCCAGCTCTAGTTGAATGTTGTTATTCTCAAGTTGGGGTAGGTTCCAGACGTGATACATCTCTTGTGAAATTAAGTTGACTCAGGAACCTGAGTCAGGAAGAGCGCTATGTGGTTCATTTCCAGTGACTTGAAGGTAGATTAAGGGACTTCCAGGGTCAGTTAATTTCCTGGGAAGGTGGCCTACCTTGATCCAGTCTGTTATGGTATACGTCAACATAATCGTATGTGTTAAGCTCTATTGGACTGAAGGATGCATCGAAGTGTTAGATGGTGGAGGAGTGTACATGGGCTCAACCGCTTATTGTTGCGAGAGTTTGTCTGGGCTTTTGGTTCTGAAGAAATGTCTTCTCCTTTTACAGTTGTCAGAACCAGTAGCAGGTTGAATATGTATAGTTCTCGCAGCGTGATGTTGTTGCGGTTGAGTAGGAAGTTCCCCTTGCATTGTTGGAGCAAGAGGTGTTATGGGAACTACTTGTGGAAGAGGTGCGGATGGATTCGGAGGATGGTGTGGGTATGGAGTGTCTCCCAAAGGAGAAGGAGTTCTTTTGAAGTACTCCCAAACTTGGTAGTGATAGTGGGGAGTTGTGTGACTTATAGAGTCACTTGGAGAAATCAGCTACTGCACATAATATCCATAAGGGTCAGGCTACCGGTAAGGGTACTGATGTTTCGATGATGGCATCCCCCATGACTGTGGGTATTGCCACTACTGATGCTGTCCAATGGGTTGTGGGGGAGTTCCACTTGGATAATACGTTAATGGTTGGTGGAACTACCTTGGGTTACCTTGGGGATAAGGTAACCTATGGGGTGTTTTCCATTGATTAAGTCTTGAATTAAGTGCATACAACCCAGACTCCTATAGATGTGAGATGATGGGGCAACATCCCCTTAGGATGGTCATAGTGGTAGATCTCACATCCACCTTCATCGTCAGTGTATGATTCCACAACCCCATCGGAGTTAGTGATTTTTTCCTTACCCTTGTTATGTGCAGGGCCTAAATCGCTCCACTTTGTCTTACCTTTTTTACTACTTTGTTCTACCTTAGACTCTTCTACAATTTTTAAGACAATTTCAATTTTAGAGTCTAAGGAACTCCATATGTCATCTACCTTAGCTGCTATATCTATTATGAGCTTTTCAAGCGGCAAGGTCTTCCTATTCACCAACTCTTTGATTGGTGACTCATCCTCCTCATCACAAAATTTCACTCCCTTCTTTCGAAGGGAGGGGTCATGGTTATATTCTTCCTCACTTTCCCTTTTGCGTAGCTCACCTTCTTCTTTTTCTACTTACTCCAACAAGTGATGTACTTCATGGGCTCTAAGTTTTGATAGTCTCCCTTGGGCATAAGTCCCAAGGGTTCTTCTATTTTCATGCCTTAGCCCATCCACGATGTGGCGAAATTGATCCCGCTAAGCGTAACCATGGCCCGGGCAACGATGTAACAATGTGTAGTAGTGGGCCATGGCAGCATCCAAGGGTTCATATGTACCTTACTTCTAGCCTTGGATCTACTTACACAAATTGGACACTCTGGAGTATGTCTGATACTTATCGTTGAATAGTTCTAGCATCATACTCCACCTCCTAATGGTTTCCGGTTCTAAGGATCGGTACCAGCTCTCTGCTTCCTTGATCAGTATCCTTGGGAACAACTTAAGTTTTTGCCACTCATTTTCTATATTCTTCAAGGCACAGGCATCATGGAATTCCTGTAAATGATTTTTCAGATCTACGTTGTATCCCCCTTCAAATCGTGGGATATTGTTCATGTCTAAAAGTTTGATCCAACTATCTTTTAAATGCCTTGTGGGAATCCTAACTACCTTCGTTATGTCAAGCATACTTTGGGTTGCAAGTAGGGGCTCATCATGATTATCTCCTTCATGACACCTGTGATGTCTTTGTGGTTCCCTACTCTATGTCCTTGCCCTTGTCCTCTCTCTCGACTTTGCCGTCGAGGTCTTCCATCCTTCTTACCTTTATCCTTACCTTTATGTTCATGGTGGTTGTGCCTAGATGTGGAAGGAGAGGGTGAGTGATGAGATGAAGGGGAAGAGGAAGGGGAACCATCGCCATGATGATGTTTCTTGCCTTCTCTTCAGCTGCTTCGGCCCCGATCGTTATAACGATCTAAGTGCTCGTCCTTAGCATGAGTTGTTGTTCCCTCTATGAATAGTTGGCATTCACGGGGATCAGAACTAGTGTTATGTATCATTGATTGTAGGTTCTGATACCCAACCTTCTTACCGTCATTAGGAGGGGAAACATCATTTGCTAGAGAACCTGTTATAAGGGGTTCCTCATCTCCTATTTCGCTAAGGATGTGTGGACCTTTTCCCTTCAGAAGTGTATGTTGACTCTCCTGCCTTAAGTCTCTCATACGTTGTGCTTCTGTGGGATGATAATCCCTCATATCAAAGTCTTCCACAACATATTCAGCATATAATTCAGTCATGCCTATCTGTGCCAAAGCATAGAAGAGCATGTTAGAGACTGATCGATCTGGGAGTAACACGATGTTACCTTGCAGATCTCTCCACTGCAGTTGTTCATCTTGATGGAAAATAAAAGTGAATTCTGGAATATACTCATCAAGATGAGTATAGACTATTTTATACTATTTAGGAATTGGCTGATTTCAACTATGTGTTTTATGCTGCTGACTGTCTCGTGTATGGTCCTTAGGTGGTAGTTGCTCTTATGAGAAGAAGATATTGTTATCAGTGTGCTAATTTTACCATTATATAAATTTTTCTTTAATTAACCTAAAGGTTCGTTTAGGCTCCCAACGATGTGAGTGATATCCTTATGTTCTATTCAGCACACAAACACTTAGTCCTTGGTAATGGTACCAATGATGAGTGACAAGGTACTCCTACACTCAACCATACGAAACGAGCATAGCATGCACGATCCGGTTGAACTCCGTAGACTAAGTGCCTACATGCCCCATGGAATACTTGGGGTTAATCATTCGTTGTCTTCCCAGACTTACTTGTAGTTGTCACGGTGTATGGTTAAGTAAGTCCGAGGTATATGATTTTTATATCTTTTTATGTTTTTCTCCTATGCTATCGAGGTGAAGGGTTGAGAAACTAATTACTAACTCTAACTAATGACTAAGTCTAAATTAACCTAGTGTCATTATCCGTTCCCACTTACCGTACACACCCTGAACCGATGCAACCACAACTACCAAACGCTAATCATTGCTGGGATCACCGAGCATAACGCACGTGCTCGAAGTGGTCGTACTGAGGCACTTAACTAGGAGAAAAGGGTTGAGAAAGCTAATCTAGCCTAAGTGTGATGAGTAGCCAATTCCTGGACTAACCGTACACATCTTGGTGCATGACTACCACTGGGATTACCAAGCGCAGATCCTGAATATGCCACTGGGTCACCAAGTAGTCACACTAGATGCTCGTAATCAAGTCGTACTCATACCACATGCAATGAGTAGCTGATTCCTTGACTATCCGTACACATCCTTAGATGCTCGTAATCAAGTCATACTCATACCGCATTCTAGGAGTTTATGGGTGAGAGAGAAAGCAATAAATAAAATCCTATTCCATGCACTGCAAGGTTTATCCAGGAAGTTCATCTTTATTTCCGTACACAACTTGTGTTCAGGTACAATGTTGCTCGAATAAAGATCCGTTCACTTTAGGACTCCTACTGCAGGCACATGGAAAATATTCTATCTCTAGAGTGATCAAACTGCTAGAGTTTCCCTACTTCTAACTCAAGATGGGGAAACAAGGGAGAGCCGCCTCTTATTTATAGATATGGCAGCAGACCGCGATATTGCGTACACGATATTGCAGGGGACGACGTGATATCGCGGTTCATGTGAATCGCGTCTCATCATGATCTATTCACAAGGTCCAATTGTAAAGTCTATACAAACATATAGAACTAATTCATGCGAGATGACAAAACATGTTATTTTTGTCCCTATGTTACCTAGACTTGCAACTTTTCTTTTAACAAAGAAAGTCTTAGTT
The DNA here is from genome assembly GCA_015680685.1 of Gnetum montanum. Classification (NCBI taxonomy): domain Eukaryota; kingdom Viridiplantae; phylum Streptophyta; class Gnetopsida; order Gnetales; family Gnetaceae; genus Gnetum; species Gnetum montanum. The sequence goes on from MNCI01021833.1 coordinate 83,184, forward strand.
CTATGGTGATTAAGTCAAAATAAAGAAAAACACATTATAAAGGGTAAGACTATCATCTTCAAGGATTTAGACAACTCCACTAGAATCCATTCTAAATTGCAACAAATCTGTTCAAAAAAAAAAGAGCACTATAGACCATATAGACTCAAAATGATGTGTTTTGTGGTTTTTTTAAAAATATTTTTTTGACTCCAAATGAACCAACCATTATGTGGATATCGAACAGTTCAAAGATATACCTCATATCAAAAGGAGACTTATAGATCATTAGAAAAGACTAACAACCTAAGTCATGTTTTTGCCAAATACAAGGTAAATAGTAGTTAGAACAGAGTAATATGACATAGAGAAGCAAGGTATGTTAACATGATATTACAATCATTACATAGTACAAGAACCTTAGAAAATGAATTAATCATGTGGATTGAGAGAAAAGAAAAGAACTTAACAAAATGAAATCAAATATGAGAAATGAAAAATAGCCTTCACTCCTAGGTTAGCCAAAACAAAGATAAGGATATAATATCACAATGCTAAATAATTGTAAAAGATGAAGAGAAATATAAATAACTAGAAAAATAACCTAGAAAAAGGGAATAACACTCTTGAAGGTAAAATCAAGGGATCAAAGATGGCTAACAAGAAGCCATGTAATCTCAAGTTTTCTCTAATGGAGATCTCACCCAGAAAACAAAAGTTGTAAATGAAAAACTAGCAAAGCATGAAAAGAGGTTGAATTAGATTGATGTGTAGATCTAAATCCAATCAAGATCATCATGTGTCAAGAGGACAACATGATAATGATACAATGTGCTAATAGGAAAAAAACAAAAGAGCATTAGAAGCTCTAATATGACTAAGAGAACTTATAGATTTTGATGCTCATAGAGACTCTTGGTAGAAGTGGAAAAATCTCTCTTTCTCTCTCAAGAGTTCCACCTAATGTCTAATCCTTTTGTGATTGGGGTTATGCTCCTATTTATAAGCTAGAAATGCCTTGTAGATTGCAAAGAAACTACACATGTAATTTCAAGTTTTCTCTATTGGAGATCTCACCCAGAAAATAGAAGTTGTAAATGAAAAACTAGCAAAGCATGAAAAGAGGTTGAATTAGATTGATGTGTAGATCTAGATCTAATCAAGATCATCATGTGTCAAGAGGACAACATGATAATGATACAATGTGCTAGTAGGAAAAAACAAAAGAGCATTAGAAGTTCTAATATGACTGAGAGCAGTTATAGATTTTGATGCTCATAAAGACTATTATTAGAAGTGGAAAAATCTCTCTTTTTCTCTCAAGAGTTCCACCTGATGTCTAATCCTCTCTTGATTAGGGGTATGCCCCTGTTTATAAGCTAGAAATGCCTTGTAGATTGCGAAGAAACTACACATTGTGCTCCACATAAACTTCTAGAAGGTTTTGAATAAGAGAAACATTGTATGTAGCTATGGTAAACATCAAAGTATAGTTGATGCAGAAGAATGATGTCAAACATTAAAAGATAAAATGATGTTGAACATCAAAGCTGATGTCAAAACTACAAGTCAAGATCATTCGCAAGAGATGATGCTAAACATTTAAACTAAAATTTGGAAAAAGAAAAAACAAACCAAAAGCAAAATCATAAGCAACATGAGATGTCAAATTTGGGGTATCCTAAAGATGATGACCAAAACCAATGTGCCAAAAACATAGGATGTTGAAACTAGGATCTTTTAAGTAGAATTATGCTATTGAAAATGTGAATGTACCTAAAACTTTGACTTACGTAGAAAAGCCAAAATGGGTACAACACTAATATCATTTACTTTCCTTTCAACATTCATTCTTGAACTTAAAATAGTAAAAGAATTTGAGGTAGCAATAGAAAGCTTTGGTGAAATACCAACTTTCATAGGATATTGAATTGATTACAAGGAATAAAAATAGTTTTTTTCATTCGAAATGTTATCAAAATTGGAATCACATTTCCATAAATTTTCATTGTGATTTCATCCTATATAAGATGGAATAATTATCAATCTATTACTAGGAATGCTCATCATCTGCATTTGAAACAAATCTTTCAATCTCTTATGAGTAGTGTCATTGTTGCTCCATTTTATAGGCAATTTACATCATTGGTTTTTAATGGTTTTCTTAATTCATATTCCATGTAGTTTTCTTTATTTAATAATTCCTCTAAAGGATTCCTCTTTGCTCACTCAACTCATTAGTTACGAGATCATTCCTACTTACAATGCTCTTGTATAAAATGGATGATTAGATGGCCATTTTATCTATCTACCTCTTAACATGGTTGTCATCCTCAATGGTAGGTTGCTTTTGTCTTCCATTCTTCACATGAATAAACCTTACCTTCTTCGTTTCTCTCACAATTTTGGTTTCCATCACTTGAACTCTATATAAATGATATTTCCATCCTCTTAGTTGATGTTTATGGTTATTAAATGAACTTAATTCACATGCACTCTCCTAAATTTATTCATCTACTTTTACAACTTTTTTTTTACACAAGTTGTTATTTTGTATGTGTACTTTTCATTTTCTTGCATGTCTTCTCCCATACATACTTCTTTGTCATCATCATCAACTTGTCAGTATCATGCTTCATATAGCCTCATTTAATTCTCATTTACCTTGAGTTTCATAATTCAATCTTAACATGAATGATTTCTTGTGCATTCTCCTTCAAAAAAATTATATTTCATCTCCATATTAAGTGTACATGGATTATTTTATCATGCTTCAGCTACAATGTCTCTTCATAATTAATGTCAATCTTTACAAATGTTTTTGTTTTTGTTATAATGTGCATAAACAACATTTCACAGGATTAGTTGACTATTAATGTCTAAGGTTATTAAAAATGATGGCACATATTACACATTAAACTAGTCTTTTGATTTTATTTTAATTAAAAATGTAGTTTTGCATTAATACTTAAATACATAAATTAAATATTTATTACATCCAATAGGATTTATTAGATAGATATTACAATTTCACAAAAAATAAAGATAGACTCTACCATTTGGCCAAGCAATGGAGGTATCAAAAACAAATCATATAAGTATTTTGTTGTAACATTATAACATTTTCTTAAATAAGTAGTCACAAAATAAGAAAGAAACACATGTAAATCATCTTCAAAGACTTCTAACCTACATAGCTGGCAAATGCACTCTTCTTGAGGAAGTTGAATCCATCTTTCACTTTCAATTCAAAGATGATGAGAATTTACTTGAAGCTTACTATTACCATTATGATAATTAATTAGAATAGTATTTGAGATATAGTGATATTTTACCTCTACTTTATCAGATTTAATGTGATATAAATAAAATTATCTCTTTCCTTCTATATTAGACCACATCTATGTTAAAACCTTTTACTTAACTAGTTGGCAAATATGCTTAGGATTTTGCTACATGTCCTCCTAAGAGATATTCCATTTTCTCAACCATTGCATCCCTTAAAAATACTAATTGAAATCATAATAATGATAATCATCTTAATATTGGTATATGAATTAATCATAATTTTTTATGGCTAGCGATCTACCTGTTGTAACATCCAATATTTTTTGGCACCCTAAGTTGGTATTTATTATTATGTTCTTAAAAATAGGAAGTGTTGGAACTTGAAATAATTGAAATATAAGTAAAACCTAAGATATGTAGTTTAATTAGAAATTTATAACTTAGCATTGCCCACTAGAATCAAACCCATAACTTGGAGCTTCCAAATCAAGAGTCCTACCCTTATGCTAACATCTTATCTTATGTTCCAAATACAATTTATGTATCAATCTATATGTATCCATATGTTGGATGAATAGATGTGATATTGTTATTCATTTTCATATGCTAATTTAATGAGATGCTAGTTATGCATTTATGTTATTTTTACGCTTTATGCATTGACTTGGTTGGATGTTGGCTAGAACTTGGAGGCCACTTCAACAAGTACACGTGTGTGATTTATGCTCAACATTCACTAACTATGATTTGCTATGTGATGAGCGATGAGGTACCCCTACACCCAACCATATGAATCACTAAGGCATTATGCACACTTTGGTCGAATTCCATGGACTTATAGTTATCTCGTATACTAGTTTCTCTAGAAACTGAAATGACATTGAGAACATTTGTTGTCTTCCCAACTACACTTTTGAGGCTCAAGGGTATGGTTTAAGTGTAATTAAGGTATATGAATTTTTGTCATTTTATATTTTATGAATGTCTATTGCCTAGCTAGCCTAACACAAGTAACCACCTGACTTTCCTAGACACATCCTAAACACATATAGCACTACTATGCTACCAAATGTTAAGCATTGCTAGGTTACCAAGTACTATATGAATGCTCGAAGTGGTCATGCTTACATTCATTAATTACTAAAAATAAATTTCTTAATTTAAATGCATTATAATAAAGAGTGAGAAAGTAAAATGCATTAAAGAAAATATTAAGCTATTCTTAGTGTTGCAAGGATTTTCAAAAGAGTTCATTATATTCCTATCACACTACTATGCTTAGGTACATTAGTGCTCAAACAAAGAACCATACACACTTTAAATTCCTTCTATGAGCACTAAAAAAATATTCTAACTCTAAGGAGAATAAACTATAAGAGCTTTGCTACTCTAACTAGGAATGACTAAAAAAACTGACTCAAAATGGGAGCCTAGGTATGGTATTTATAAACTTGGGGTATATACATCAATGTCAGATGTGCAACATTGGACCAAGGCCTCGACATCACATATGGGACATTGCAGCTTTGACGTCACGACCAACAATAAATCTGTTTCATCATACCTCCATGAATGAATAAAAACTCATACTTGAGTGAAGAAAAGAAGGAACAAGTTCTTTACAACATAACATATTAGGTAGGTATGGGATTATTGACTGATATTACAAATTGACTAAAATGAAACAGACAAACTCTAAGTATCCAAGTGTACGACATTACAATCTGTACAAAATGGGATGTTCATGAAAAGAAAAGTGTAGATATCACCGACATCCAACACCTCTTAGCAGCAGGATAATGAGAGATCCTTCGATCATGAATGCTCCTCATTGTGTGGTACTCCTATGTTATCCTTAGTAAAGGTAGTCCTGCTTCCAATCCATGCTTTCCATTGCAATCACAAAAAAATCATGAATTAGTATGCAATGTGTAACACATAATTGTTAAATGTCTTGTCTCATCAGTGGTTACACCTAGCTAGGTTATGACTATGGATAATTGGTTCTTTGAGTAGTGTTAGCAAGAAGGTTGATAGATAGGGTTAATTAGATAAGTGATCCATTAAATTTGAAAAAAGCTTAACACAAGGAAACATTTGAAGAGGGTATAAAGATTCACAATAACAAAAAGAAAAATTCATTGAAAACTATTGTGAAGATGTGTACAATTGGATGTCATTGATGGGGTAAACAAAAAAAGAATTTGATTATAAAAATGTCTAAGGGTAAAGAACTTAACTAGCCCAACCAAAAGATATGCAAGTGGATCCTTCCCAAAGTAAGTATAGGCCTCTTATGTCCTTGCATAACTTCAAACCAAAGGGTTCATGGGTTCCATGGATAATTAATGGTTACAAAAGTTAAGTACAAAAACCCAAAAGAAACTAACTAAGAATTCCAACACATCAAACCAGGACATCGAACCAAAACATGCAACTTATAGAGAGGTGAAACATGGAAAGCATAAATGGATGAGAGAGAGTGGAATGGAGTTCCTAATTATGGTCACATGAAGTCCCTTGTGGAATTTGTGGTTAAATAACTTGATAAAATCCATCCCTAGTCTAGACCAAAACCAACCACTTCCAATGGCTTCGCATTGACATTCTAAGACCAATCCATCCCCTAAGACACAAGAGTGCTTCCATAGAACAACTACCAATCTAAATTAGAGAAGAAGTAGGAAGCAAGGAAGGGCCTTAGTTAGAGGAGACTACTCCCATAACCAATGCTTGTAGCCTATTTATTTTGGCTAAGAGGTGTGCTTTGAATTCCCATTATTTTTTTTTATTTTTTTTCTTGAGATGGGAACCACACCATGCAAAGACACATGCATCTATTTTCTCCAAGGGTTGTTCTTTGAATTCTCATCATTTTTTTTCTTGATGAGAACCACACCATGCGAGGACATATGCATTTATTTTATCTAAAGGATGTTCTTTGAATTATCATTGTATTTTTTTCCTGGTGAGAACCACACCATGCAAGGACTTATTCAACTTTCTTTATTGATTGACACGGAATGGTAAGAAATTCATGAAAACACTCATGCACCCAAGTAAAAAAAAAAGCACAAAGAATATCAAATCCCCTTAAAGCCACACCCTGCTAAAACCTTTGAATCCTTCCTAATTTTGGAAACTACCAAAGTCACAANCAGGGTGTGGCTTTAAGGGGATTTGATATTCTTTGTGCTTTTTTATTNGCACTTATTAACAAAAAGTTAGAAAATCACAACAAATAAAAAAATATAAAAGAAAGTGTAAAATATTCAAGAAATAGAAAATGTTCTAACAATGGTGTAAAATAAAAATTAGAAAAGATTAACAACATAAAAACAAAAAGAAGTAAAATAAAGAATGTGTAAAACAAAAAGTTGTAAAACAAAAAACATGTAAAACAAAAAAAATTGAAAAATTGAAGAGCTGCTTAAATGATTAGTATGGTTGGCCATCTCCCCCACGACTAAGTCGATAGGAGGAGATCCAAAATATGGAGCGTGGTTGTCCATTTGATGAGGTTCTTGTTGTGTTAGCTGCTGTATGCTCATGGAAAAGTTTAATTTCTTGGATGTTGACTAGAGGTTTCTTGTTTGGGATCTTAGGCTTATAGATTATCATGGCTCCAGAAGGACAAGTCTCATAAATTATGTAAGGTCCTTTCCACAAAATTTAGAACTTAGTTCGTTGAGGTACATGTGTGGGGTTCTAATAGAGAACCTTATCTCCTAGTTGAAATTCGAATTTTATAATTTTTAGGTCATGACACTTTTTGTTATGGACCTTGTGCAACTCGTTAGATGATAGGGCTGCTAATTGATTTTCATTTATCAGGTTGAGATTCATGAGTCTTTCTTTTTGGAAAATCATCATGAGTCAAGGAGAGGAGCATCATTGTATGGAAAATCCCCAGAGAACGGCTCTCCACTAGCTTGTTGGTATAATAGGAATGGAGGATTGTTAAGCCCTTTTCCCTTATAAAACTCTAGTGTTGTTCTAGCTATAAATCCTGTAGTCATTGTGCTTCAGTGGGATGGTAATCCCTAGCATTGACATCTTCCACATTATACTTCGATGGCTATCTTGAAGACCATATCGTGCATGCCTTTGATAGAGCATTCCAAGAGCATCATGATCAAGGGGCAACAAAATGTTACCCTCCATGGCATACCACCATAGCTGTTCATCCTGGTGTAGGATGAAGATGAAGTTTGGCACATACTCATTGAGGTGATTATATATGATTTGGTAATATTAAGGCTTTTTCAAATGAACATTATCAACCTTGGATAGAGAAGCACTTCTATGAGAAGAAGACATTTTTGGTTAACAAAATAAAAATCATAGTGTGCTTTGAAAATCTATTGTAGTAATTGTGAAATAATATATGACTATAAGGTTCATTCCAATGATTTAAATACTTTCACTAAGTCTTAGATAGTGCACAAAACAACAAAAAGGTCCCTAGAAATGGCACCAATGATAAGCAACAAGGTACCCCTATGCCCAACCATATGAATCACTAAGGTGTTACACACAATCCAGTTGAATTCCATGGACCTATAGTTATCTCATACACTAGTTTCTCTAGGAAGTGAAACAATGTTGAAAATTTTCATTGTCTTCCCAACTACACTTTTGAGGCTCAAGGGTATGGTTTAAGTGTAATTAAGATATATGAATTTTTTTCGTTTTATATTTTTTGGATGTAATCACCTACAACAAGAATAAGGGTAGAGAATATTGAAAACTAATGTCTATTTCCTAGCTAGCCTAACACATATAGCACTGCTGGGCTACCAAACGTTAAGTGTTGCTAGGTTACCAAGTACTATATGAATACTCAAAGTGGTCATGCATGTGTTCACTAACTTCTAGAAATAAATTACTTAATTCAAATGTATTAAAATAAAGAGAAAGAAAGTAAAATATATTAAAGAAAATATTAAGCTATTCTTAGTGCTACAAGGATTGTCAAAAGAGCTCATTTTATTCTCGTCACACTACTACACTCAAGTACATCAGTTCTTGAACAAAGAACCATACACACTTTAGACTCCTGCTGAGGAAAAAAAACTACAAGAACTTCGCTACTCTAACTAAGAATGACTAAAAAAAACTTACTCAAAATCAAAGCCTAGGCATGATATTTATAGACTTGGGGAATATACCTTGACATCATGTATGTGATGTCAAACCAAGGCCTTGAGATTGCTTACCCAACATCAGAGCCAACAATAAACGTGTTTCATCACTATGATTGGTGAGGTATGTTTCGATTTGGTCATGTATGTTGTTTTTTGTTAGTAGTAATTATGGGTTGAAAGCTATATTTTATATTCTTGCGATAGTGGTATTGTTGTACCCACTTTTTCGATTGGACTGAAATCAAGACTAAGTGTGGTCTTCACATTGTTCCATGCAAGTTTGAGCATCAAACCCCTTTAATATGACATTTTTGAGATACATTCCTAGCTCTCGAGGATCTCCTAAGACCATTATGATTCATACTCCACCTTGTAGACTTCATTATGGGTAACCCTCAAAAGCTTTGAAATCAAAAATATTTTAAGTGTTGGAGGCAATGTGGATTCTAAGCTAACTTTCCTAGGATATCGCAGGGCAAAACACCTCAAAAACAACATCATAAGACACCTTTTCAACCTTAAAATATGTTCGTGGATCATTCAGGATCATCCTCCAACATTTCAACATCATTTTGGAAAATTTTAAAAATTTTAGAAAAATGTTAAAATTTTGACCAAGTATGACTAGTGTTGGTCGTACATCAACATCAACAAAATAAACACTATTACCAAAACCTCCAAATCTCATCAAAATTGCATTCTGACGTACCCTCAAGATGAAGATGACTCATTGGTAGTAATTTCAATGCTCCAAGACTTGGGAAAAAAATACCTTTTTAGTAGTTTTCTTGGCATCCTAGAGATTGACAATTTTATCTAAGCATGAAGCATTAACAAGTTGGAGGCTCATTCCTGCAATCTTGAAATTGCTCCTTGTGAGTCCATAGCACTTTGAACCCTTGGTATGCAACATTTAATAGCATTATAAGTCTCTTGATGCACAAATGTGGTCACTACACTTCTTTCTAAGTGCAATTTCGACTCTTTGAGAGTTAGAATTTTTGGCCTTAAAAATCACCAAAAGCTTTTCTAACTCTAGTACTGACAATGACATTGATGGCAACATCAATGTTGGTATCACTTTAATGAGGTTTGTACTAGCACTACAAAATAGTACCCCACAACATCTAAGAACATCTAGGATCCCTTGCCTTTACCTCGACAACCTCCAACATCAATTTGGAGGCCAAATAGGGCTTCAAGAGCTTAAAAATCTAACTCTAGTGAAATGACCAAAAATTTCACTAAGTATGAGTACTCATGCTTTTGAAACTCAAGATATAACATTATTGAGCTTCATTTTTAGCATTTTAGCTCATTCCCAATCTTTTCACATTCCTTGACATTGTTCAAACATCATCTTGACTCATTCCAATAGCAATATAAGTGTCTAAGAAGTTGGGAGATCAAACTCAGAAAAATATCAAAAAAATTTTGAAGTGTTATGTCAATGTTGACACTGATATTAGGATCAACACTAGTAGTAATAACATCATCGACCACAACAACAACTATACATCCAACATCTTCTCCTAGCCTCACAACTTCCTCAGTCTCATCTTGACATCATTTGACATCGATTCAAAGGATGAAACAAGATCCAAAACATGCAAAATCTAGTACTTGGTGAAAACTTGAAAATGTTTCTAAGTATTTGTACCACTAATGCTAATGTTAATGTCAGTGTCAGCATCACTGTTGGTGGGACTTGGCATTGATGAAAGTGCTAGTCAAAATTGTTGTTTTTAAATTCCAAATTAAAACTACACTTAACTTTGAGTTTGATTTTAGCAACCCTAACACAAAGTTGATAACTTTTGACATGTAAACATGAGCTTCAAACATGAATTAGAGGTTGTATCTTTTAATATTTGAGAGCATTTGTTAGATTTCAAAGATCAAGAGCACAAGCACTTGCCACCATTGCAGCAGCCACATGCTCCTTGATTACTTTTAGCACCTTATGCACTTTTTGTGATAATTCCAAAGAAAATTTTCAAGCTTCTACAACACTTTCAAAAGTTAAATTTTTTTTCAACTCCAACATCAGTGACTAGAACCTTGGCTAAAATAGCCTTTTTTGGCCTAGGAATAACTTTGGATCGTGCCAACATTTGTCCCATCCATATCTTAACCTTCCAAAGGTTCAATTTCATTCACCAAATTAATATTTTGCTAAAAAAATGAGCTTCTTATATTAGCTTTATCATACTTACTTTTTTCTTTCATTGCTTATAGTTTGTGCTTCCTTAGGAGGCAAAAACTTTGACACTCATCAATAAAACATTTTCATTGTTTGAAAAATGATCTAGAACCTTTTTCCCACATCATAGTGTCTTTTTTTTATTATTTTACATCTATTTATCCATGTTCTATATTTAGAATTTTTTCCATTTGTTACACTATATTTCATACTTAGTCAAATTCAATATAAAAATTGCATTATTTAGGAGGGGATCAAAGACCCTTCTCTCCAAATTATAATCTTAATATTCTATGCTCTTTTATAGATTTTATACTTAGTCTCTCATAATCCATTCCATGCTTAGTTTAATTTCCAACAATTTATACTTTGTCATTTTTCTTGCGATTTACACAGTTATTTTTAATATTAAAACTTCAGTTTTTGCATTATTCCTACTATTCCTAGTTCATGTATGGTAGGTGATAAGTAGTAGGTACCCTCTACACCCAACCATATGAATCACAAGCATTCACACATGATCTAGTCAAATTCCATGGATGGGACTAGTTGTGGAATCTAGATCATTGTGCCTTGATCACAATTCGTTGTCTTCACACTTAGACTAGTAGTAGCTTTGTCACATATGATTTAGTCCAAAGTGAGGCATATGATTCTTGATGTTGTTTCAACCTTATGCTACTTCTAATAGTAATAAATAAATCAATTATTTAAACTAATTAACAATGAAAAGTAAATTCTAAACTAGCCTACAGGAAATGAGTGTCCGTTCCTAGCTTGTTGTACACATCTTGAACCCATGTATCCACTACTAGGATTACCAAGCAATAACACTACTAGGATTACCAAGAAAATATGTGTTTACACTTAAAACTAGTTGCGCTCATTCTACCAATTCATTAATGTGCATGGAAACGTAAATATTAACTAAGCATATGGAATATAAATTGCATTAAAACTAAATTTAATCTAAGTCAGCGTGTTGCAATGAATAAGAATCAATCTCAATATTACTATTTGATGAGTGGCAAGGTATCCCTAAACTCAACCATAAAAATATGAGCACAATCTAGTCAAATTCCAAGGACTAAGTGCTTATGCGCCTTCATAGAACCCAAACGGGTTAGTCAATCGTTGTCTTCCCAAGCTTACTTATATAGCGTGATTGTATGGTTAAGTAAATTTGAGGTATATGATTTTTATATATTTTCTGATGTTTTATGTCCTGGTGCTACAAAGGGAGAAGTGAACTCATTAAGTAACTAATCTAATTTAACTAATCGACAATGCTCTAACTAGTCCTAACATCAGCATCCATTCCCACTTGTTGTACACATCCTGAACTAGTGCAACACTACTGGGATTACCAAACGCTAATCGTTACTAGGTTACCAAGTATTCCATGCATGCTCGAAGTTGTCGTACTGAGTGTGCTTACTTGGGAGAGTTAACAAGGTAAGAGAGAGAACATTAATTAACTAAGGAAAGCATTAAATAACTGTAAATAACATTAAATAAGCTATTCTGAATGCTGCAAGGTTTATCACAAAGTTCATCTTTATATCCAACCACAAGGTATGATCAAGTACACAATGCTCAAATAAATATTTGTTCACTTTAAGACTCCTACTGCGGGCACTCGGGAAATGATTCTAACTTTGAGGAAGGAAAACTACAAAAGTTTGGGTAAGGGACTAAGACTAACTATGCAAACCAAGCGCGCCCACCTCTTATTTATAGGCGATGAGGTAGGTCTTGAAATCGAATACCCGATATCACTTGTTGAGCTCAAATATTGTGGATCCAATATCACAAATGCGATATCATGGCCTTGATATCGTGGTTTATCATACCCCCATGACTGAATGAAAATTCATCCTCAAGTTCCTTACAAAATATTGGGAAGGTATGGGATTATTAACTGAATGACAATTGACGATGACATAGGTGACAGACTCAAAGTGCCCAGTGAATGGATCAACAAACATATTACAGAATTGGTGTTCATAACCATTAGGGTGAACACTATACATAGATGACATCCAAACCCTCATCCGACAGCTTGAAGAGAAAGAGAGAGAGAAAAGAAAATGAGGTGCATTGTTGCCGATGTCAGAAATGTGCACTCCATTGTTTATCCATAGCCACATGATGAAGCGTGTTTTTTGCATAACTGCTCCTACTCCAGTCCATCCTGAGTGCTCCCTCATATCCTAGTCCATTGTTCATATGGTCATCATCTGCACACACAACACAGTCATGAATTAGCAAGGATAGATAAGATACAATGTAGTTGATACCTTGCCCCGATATTAAGTACCTTGGTTGGGTTGTGGGTATGGTAGATACTGGGTGAGGTTTTTAACTGATAACTACCCAAGATATAGAGTTGAGATAGGTAATAGAATTGAAAAATTTGTGATAGGGCTCCCATACTAAGAGCGAACCTCTAGTAGCAATAAGATGGAAAAATTAAAGGAACAAGAAAGATAAGAGAAATAACAATGGTGAAGCCAATAAAACAGATGTCATGGATGGGGATGGAATGAGAAATGGTTGATTACAAAGAATGTTTAGGGGAAAGAACTTAACAATTATACCATAAAGGAATGTTAGTGGGTTCTTCCCAAAGTAGGCTCATGCCTTTTATGCCCTGATAGATCCAAAAACCAAAGAGTCTGTAGACTCTAGGAATGACGTATGGAATAATGGTTAAGAACTTTATCCAAAAGATAAACAGTGCCTCAACCAAGATATATATTGATTATAAAACTAGCAATGAGATGGAATATGGAAAGAAATATGGAAGGAGAGGAGAAAATGGAATAGAATCCCAAGAGCAAGGTTGTGTAAAGTCCCTTGTGTATTATATGGTTATGGTGACTGAATAGAATTCATTCCAAATCCGAATTCAAAAAAACCACATTCAATGACCTTGCATCAACACATTTGACCAACCTGTCCTCTTGAAGCAACAAGAATGCATTCATAGAGTCACCACCATTCCAAGGAGAGAAAGATAGAGAAGTAGGAAGTGAGAAAGGGCCTTAGTTAGAGGGAACCTTTAGGCATGGGTAACATGTCTTTCCAATTCCATAAATAGTGTTTGTAGCTCATATTTTGTTATTATGTCTAAGGGGTGTGCTTTGAATTCTCACTAGTTTTTTTATTGTGAGAACTACACCATGCAAACACTTATTTGATTCATTCGACTTCCTGATGTTTCGTCATTAGTAGAATGGTGGAAAACCCATGAAAAGCATCCAAATACCCAAGAGAATAGCCAACACAAGTGCATCGAATTCCCTTGAAGTCACACCCTTTTCAACCATGAGTTTTTCCTTGGTTTGAATAATACCTAGCCACCAATTCATTAATAAGTTCATTTAGAACAAGGGACAGTATAGTTCCAAAGCCAAGGGAGACCATAGAGTTGAATGGATGAATGGACAATGTGGACTCATTGCTTATTTTATCAAAAGAACCATATCTTAGTATCAACATTGAAAGTCAAAGGTAAAAACCAAACATTAGCAATCAACATCATTATAGTACAATCCATCATCATGAGCACTTATTGTATGACGAATGAAAGTAAATCAAACAAAGAAGTAGTAAAAATGTGAACGATGGTGTAAAGAAAATAAGTAAAATTGAAAAGATGTATAAAATAAAAATACAAAAAGAGCTAAGGGTTTAAAATGGTTAGCATTGGTGGCCATCTCCCCCACAACTGAGTTGGAAGGAGAAGATCTGAAATAACGAGTAGGGTTGTCCACCAATAGAGATAGTATTGGTATTGGTTGTTCTAGGCTCATGGAAAGGTTTGGTTTGTTGGATGTTGACCAAAAATTTTTTATCTGGGCTATTAGGTTTGTAAATCATCATGGACCCTAAAGGAAAAATTGCATGAATAATATAAGATCCTTCCCACAACATTTGAAATTTAGTGTGTTGTGGCACGTGTGTGGGGTTCTAATAAAGAACCTTATCTCCTAGTTGGTATTTAACTTTTCTAATTTTTAGGTCATGACGTTGTTTATTAAAGGCCTTGTGCAATTCATTAGATGACAAGGCGACTAATCAGTTCTCATCTACTAGGTTAAGATTCATTAACCATTCTTTTTGTGCTAGATTAAGGTCACATGTCATTGATAGTGTACAAAGCTCTACTTGAATAGGAAGCGTTGGAAGTTTACCGTACACTAACTCGTAAGGAGAATATCCTATAAGGAGTTTCCACATGGAGCAATATGCCTAAAGAGCATCGTTCAGTTTGGTGCTCCACTCTTGCCTATAATTGCTAACAGTTTGTGTTAATATTTTCATTATCTCCCTATTGGTGACTTCAGCTTGACCATTCGCTTGAGGGTGATATGGTGTAGTTAGCTTGTGTTCCACTCCTAAGCGTTGCATCAACTTCCAAAAAGTCACACCTATAAAATGTGTACCATTATCCAAAATAAGTTCACAAGGCATGCCAAACCTATTTATGATTTGTTGTTGAATAAATTGTGTAGTGGTAGATGATGTACAGTCCATAACAGGGGCTACTTCTACCCATTTTTTAAAATAGTCAAGAGCAACAACAATGTATGATTTTCCATTGGACATTGGTGTAATAGGTCCCATAAAATCAATTCCCCATATATCAAAGGGTTCTAAAGGTTGAATCCATTGTTGTGGATCCTTCATTCTAGTAGTCATTCCCCCATCACGTTGGCAGTGCTCACAAGATTGGATGAAATGATGAGCATCCTGGAACAATGTAGGCCAATAATATTCATTAAGTAGGATTTTAATGGCTATTCATCTCCCTATTTAATGACCCCCACAAGGACCCTCATGATCATCTTTGAGAACTCATAATTGATCTACATCGGGAACATACCATCGACCCAAGCCATCAAAGCATACCTTATAAAGATGCTCGTTGATTTCCATGAAATACTTGGCTCAGTGTAGAAACTTCTATTTCTTTTTAACGTCTAGCTCTTGTGGTGTTTCTTGTATAAGGAAATAGGAAATAATGCTACTATACCAATTTATTTCCATGGTTAATTGATTATTTACTACACCTGCAAAGAGGAATTCATCAGGAAAGCGATCGGAAAGCAGATATTCATCCTCTTTGTTGTCCCATCTTAATCGAGATAAATGATCAGCAACAACATTCTCAATGCCTTTCCTATTTATCATCGTAAGATCGAAATTTTGTAAGATTATGAGCCATCGTATGATGCAAGGGCTCACCATTGGTTTATTTAGCAGAAACCAAATTTCACTATGGTCTGTGTGTACAAATGCCTTATAGTTCAATACATAGTGCCTAAACTTATCTAGTGCAAACACCACAACCATTAACTCCTATTATGTTGTGGTGTAGTTAAGCTATGCACCAGCAATACTTCGACTCACACAGTGGATGTAATAGGGTCATTTTTGGTCATCTAACTGCATGAGTATGGATCCTAAGGAAAAGTTGGATGCATCAGTCATTATATGGAATGGCTTGGACCAGTCAGGAGCTTGTAGAATGGGGGTTTCTACAAGCTTCTACTTCAAGGTTTGGAAAGCTAGTTTACATTCCTTGGTCCAGTCAAAGGGTACATCCTTTTTTGTTAGTTCAACCAATGGTTTTACAACCTTTGAAAAGTTTTCAATGAATCTTCTATAATAGCCAATGTCTCCAAGGAATGATCAAATCTCTTTTATAGTTTCAAGTTGGCGTGTGATTCCTTGGATGACTTTGATCTTTTAAGGGTCTACCTCTATCCCTATTTGTGAAATCTTATGCCCTAATGCTACACCTTCTTGGACCATTAAATGGCTTTTTTTCCAATTGAGCCTTAAGTTAGTTTCAACACATCGTTTCAGTACCTACTCTAGCTGGTCCAGTTCTTATTCAAAGTCCACTCTGTAGGTGGAGAAATCATCCATAAAGACCTCTGCACCATTTCCTATTTGCTGCTAAAAGATACTTAGAACCAAACGTTGAAACGTTACAAGAGCATTGCAAAAGCCAAATGGCATCTGTTTGTATGCAAATGTTCCCCAAGGACTTGTGAATGTGGTCTTGGATTGGTCTTTTGATGCTATTTGGATTTGGTTGTATCCACTATACCCATCCAAAAAACTATAGTAGCAATGCCCTGCAATGGTGTTTAAGACTTGGTTGACGAATGATAATGAAAAGTGGTCTTTGAATGTTGCCATGTTTAGTAGCCTAAATTCTATACACACCCTCTATTTACCTCCCTTTTTGGGCACAATAACTAATGAACTAACCCAGTTTCTATAAGCAATGGGGGTAGATGAACCTAACTTTTAGAAGTTATTCAATTTCTCCTTTAACCACTTGCTTCAGCTTTGGGTTCAATCACCTTTGTAGTTGTCTTCAAGGCTTCATGGAGGGGTCAGTGTAAATCCTATGTTGACATATCCTAGGGTCTATTCTAGTTAGTTTAGGATATGACCAAGCAAAGGCTTTCAACCATTTATTCACCATTTTCAGCAGTCTCTCTTTTTGTTGAGGAGCAAGCTTAACATTAATAATTACTAGTTTTCCATTTTTGAGAAATGTATACTCCATACCAGTGGGCAACGACTTTAACTCAAGGGGCTATTGCTTAAAGTTGTTAGGTATTTCCAACTTCCCCTAGTTGATATTTTCAATGTGAAGACTTGGAAGTTGGCAATGAACTTGCTCTAATGTGTCTATGCTATCGAAGCGCAAGTCAAACCCTTAGTTGGTTTTATGCATATAATTGAATTGTTCTCTTGGTCAGCTGTTAGCCACTGGGTGCCTTCCTATCTTGTGGCTGCTACATATAGGCATCTTTGTATGTTAGTTACTTGTGTACACTGGTTGCATGTAGGCAATGTTAAACATTGTACAAACCAAGACTTCTGCAAGCAATTACACCCTGTGTCATTGTATGCAATGCACGAAAATTTCTTCTTCTCAATCTTTCCAAATGTATTTTTCTTTGATATCTCTAGGAAAGGATCATGTATTTCTAGGCATGCATCAATTGTGTTTAGCCATGCTCTTCCCATGATGATTGGGAAGTCCCCCTTACAATTGTTAACTTGAATTACTAGGAAGTTAGTTGGATATGACCATCCACAAATAGTGGTAACAATGTCCTCCACGAGTCCTAATGGGATAGTAATGGACTAGTCAGCCTAGGAATACATGATCTTTCCCTATGCTCAACCATATGAATATAAGCGTACACGCACGATCCGGTCGGCCTAGGCGCATAATGATGAGCAGATCGTGTGTGCATGCCTAAGAATACATGATCTTTCTCTAGAAATATCAAAGGAAAATACATTCGAAAATATCAAGAAGAAGAAAGTTCCATACATCACATACAGTGACATAGGGTGTAACTGCATGTAGAATTCATAGTTTGTACAATGTTTAACATTGCATACATGTAACCATTGTGCACAAGTAACTAACATATAAATATGCCTATATGCAGTAGCCACAAGATAGGAAGGCACCCAGTGGTTGACAGCTAACCAAGAGAGCAATTCAACTATATGCATGGAACCAAGTGATGGTTTGACTTGGGCTTAAATCAATAGCATAAACACATTAGAGCAAGTTCATCGCCAACTTCCAAGTCTTGACATTGAAAATGTCAACTGGGGGAAGTTGGAAATCCTTGACAACTTTAAGCAAGAGCCCCTTGAGTTTAATTTCCAACAATTTATACTTTGTCATTTTTTCTTGCAATTTACACTTAGTTATTTTTAATATTAAAACTTCACTTTTTGCATTATTCCTACTGTTCCTAGTTCATGTGCAGTAGGTGATAAGTAGCAAGTACCCTCTACACCCAACCATATGAATCAAAAGAATTCACACATGATCCGGTTAAATTCCATGGATGGGACTAGTTGTGGTATCTAGATCATTATGCCTTGATCGTAGTTCGTTGTCTTCCCACTTAGACTAGTAGTAGCTTTATCACATATGATTTAGTCCAAAGTGAGGCATGTGATTCTTGATGTTGTTTCAACCTTATGCTACTTCTAATAGTAATAAATAAATCAATTATTTAAACTAATTAACAATGAAAAGTAAAGTCTAAACTAGCCTATGGACGATGAGTGTCCATTCCTAGCTTGTCGTACACATCTTGAACCCATGTATCCACTACTAGGATTACCAAGCACTATGCTACTAGGCAAAACAAGCAATAACACTACTAGGATTACCAAGCAAATATGTGTTTACACTTGAGACTGGTTGCACTAATTCTGCCAATTCATTAATATGCATGGAAATGTAAATAGTAACTAAGTATATGGAATATAAATTGCATTAAAATTAAATTTAATCTAAGTCAACGTGTTGCAATGAATAAGAATCAATCTCAATCTTATTGTCGTTCATGGAATGTATCCAAGTATATTTCCACTCGAATAAGACACCATGCAATTGGCTCAAATTCACACTATAGGCACTTGCTGACTATTTTCTAAGACTACAAAATAAAACTACAAGAGTCTAGCTACTTTATTAACAAAAAAACTCCCAAATTATGTGCCCAAGTATTATATTTATAGGCCAACACACATCCCATGATATTAGATATCTATCATTTCTTCTTGGTCCCTGATATCAGGATTCGATATCAGAGCCAAACAAAATACACTTCATCATACCCTCATGACTAAATGAAAACATGTTCTTGAGTTAATAAGATAGATCAAGCATTCTTTACAAAAAAATTGAGAATGATCATATTATTAACTAATTCTAACTACTGATTGACTCTGAGTGCCACATTAAAAAATTTTAGTTAGATTTTACGTAATCTCCATAGACAGATTTTACGTTTCCATTCTTTCTTTTGCTATGACAAAGTGGATGCATTACAAAATGACAAAATGACAAAAAGATTGGATAGATATTGAAGATTATAAAAGTTGCAGATGTCTTCAGAAATCCACTAAAGATGAATCTTATTGTTGCTACTAGTGGTGGAAAACTTCCAACCTTGATTGTTGATGAGCCATGATATCACGTACATTATGTCACATACGCAATATTGTGCATGTGATATCACATCCACCACGCAATATCGCATAAACGATATCATGTCCTACCTCATCTTCTGTAAATAAGAGGCAACACCCTTGGTTCCAAGACAATTAGATTTAGACCCTTAGCCAGACTCTTGTAGTTTTGTCATTCCAGAGTTAGAATTATTTCTGTGTGCTTGTAGTAGGAGTCATAGAGTAAACGAATCTTTATTCAAGAAATTTGTACCTTAGCACAATTTTGTATACGACAATAAAGATGAACTTTATGATAAACCTTGCAACATACAGATTAAGCTAATTAGTAATTAATTATTGTTTAATGTTTTCCTAGTTAATTAATATCTCTCTCAACCTTCAACCCCCTTAGTTAAATACACTTAGTACAATCACTTTGAGCATGCATGTAGCGCTTGGTAACCCAGTAACGATTAGTGTCTGGTAATCCCAATAGCGTTGCACTAGTTCAAGATGTGTACAGCAAGTGGGAACAGATACTGGTGTTAGGAACATTTAGAAACTAGTTAATGAATAGTTAATGTAAGTTAGCCACTTAGTTCTCTCTCCCTCTCCTTTATTAACAGAAAACATAAAAAATACAAAAGATATAAAAATCATATACCTCAAGCTTACTTAGCCATACAACTGTGAAAATACAAGTAAGTTTGGGAAGACAACGATTGATTAACCCTGATTGTTCCATTAAGGTGCATAAGCACTTGGTCCTTGGAGTTCGACCGAATCATGCATGAAACACTCGTATTCATATGGTTGAGTGTAGGGGTACCGAATCATCGATACCATTACAGGGGACTTAGTTGTTTGTGCACTTTGTAGAACATAGGAAATCATTCATATCATTGGAACATTAGAACAAACCCTTAGGGTTAATCAAAGAAATATGAGACAACAGTACATTGCACATCGAACAAGATAAGATGTCTTCTTCTTCACATAAGAGCACTTCACCGCCTAGGACTAACATAAGAGACAATCGACGACATAATACACATAACTAGGATCTGCCAATTCCTCAACAGTTTCATGTGGTATATACTCATCCTGATGAGTATGTGCCTAATTTCACCTTTATTCTCCACCAAGATGAAAAACTGCATTGGAGAGACTTGGAGGGTAACATAGTGTTGCCTCCAAATCTATCAATTCCCAACATGCTCCTTCATGCTCTCACACGAATAGGCATGCCTCTTTTATATGTAGAATACATTGCACACAATCATGACTCAAGAGACTATCATCCCGTAGAAGTGCAACGTCAAAGGGACTTGCAACAGGAGAGATACCATACATCTTTGAAGGGTAAATGGCCCCATGATGCTTTGCAATTTTTGAGAAAAATTGAGGATGGTGAATCTACTTCAATAGGTTCCCCATGAAACGATGTTCCTTCTCCTGACATTAGTTAGGAGGTGGTGTATCGGAACCTCCACTCCACTATTCACAACCCTAGTTCTGATATTCACGAACATGAAATGTTCAACGAAGGAACACGAACACACGATAAGGATGGACGTTCTGATCATGATCACGATCGAGGCCAAGACCATCGAAGAGAAGGTAGGAAACATCGTCACGGTGATGGTTCTCCTACTTCTTCACCTTCATCATCATCTTCACCCTCTCCTTCAGTGTCTGGATGTAGTCATAGGGAAACCAATCATGAGGATAAGGGAAAACAAAGTGAAAGTTATCGACAAGACAGTCAAGAACGAGGATAAGGGCACTCTAGAGAATCAAGGCATAGAAGAAGGGAGAGTAGGGAACCATGTAGACACCATAGATGCTATGAACAAGACAATCACAAAGAACCCCTACTCACAACTAGAAGCATACTAGATATAACGAAGGCCGTAAGAGTTCCAACAAGGCACCAAAAGGATAGTAGGATCAAGAGGTTAGACACGAACAAAATCCCATGATTTGAAGAGGAATACAACACTAATTCTCAAAATCATTTACAAGCATTCCACGATGCATCTACCTTGCAAAACATAGAAAATGAATGGGAAAAACTGAAGTTGTTCCTAAGGACACTAGTGAAAGAAGCTGAAAGCTGGTACCGGTCCTTAGAACTGGAATCCATTCAAAGATGGAGTATAATGTTAGAACTCTTCAACAATAAGTACCAAACATAGTCTCGAGTGTCTAACCTATGGAAGCAAATCCAAGGATGGAAGCAAGAAAATCATGAACTCTTGGATGCTACCATGGGCCGCTACTACACATTGTTACATCATTGCCTTGGCCATGGTTATTCGCAGTGGAATCAACTACACCATCTCGTGGCTAGACTTAGGCATGAAACAAGGAGGACCTTTGGGACATATGCCCAAGGAAGGTTATTGGAGCTTAGGTCTCATCAAATTCATAGACTACTAGAGCAAGTTACCAAAGAAGAATGTGAGATATAGAAGAGAGAAAGTGTGGAAGAATACAACCAAGATCCTTCCCTTCGTAAAAGGGGAGTAAGATTTTTTGAGGAGGAAGAAGAGTCACCACTCGAAGAGATGGTGAAGAGGAAAACTTTACCTCTCCAAAAGTTAACAACATAAGTATCAGCAAAGGTAAATCAAATGTGGGACTCCCTAGATAGTAGGTTTGAAACTATTCTTAAAATTGTAGAGGAGTCTAGGAAGTGAGGTAGTGACCACAAAAAAAAGAAAAAGAGAGAAGTGGAAAATGCACACAACAAGGGTAAGGGTAAAATGGCTATCATAGAACAGGTTGTGGATTTAGACATGGATAATGATAGTGGATGCAAGATATGCCAATATGACCATCCTAAGGGAGGTTGCCCAGTGATCTCACATCTACAAGATTCTGGGGTGTATGCACTCAACCCACGACTAAATAAATGACAAGCACCCCAACAGTTACATTATCCCTAAGGTAACTCAAGGCAGTTTCACCAACCTTTAACATATTATCCAAGTGGAACTCCACCATAACCCGTTGAGCAAAATCAACAATGGCAATATCCACAGTCATGGGGGATGCCACCACCAGGACAACAATACCCATACTGGCAACCTGATCCATATGGCTACTATGTGTAGCATCCAATCTCTCCACGTGACTCTGTAAGTCACGTTACAACATCACTACTAAGCTCATGATTATTATAGAACTCATTATCCTAGGGGAGATAACCCATAAATATACCATCCTTCAAATCCATCCATAGCTCTGACACCAATAGCTCCATTACCATTCACTCCAGCAATGCAAGGGGAACTCCCTACTCAACCACAGCAATGCAATGCCACAAAGGCTGTAAATCCTCAACCCATTGTTGGTTCTGACAACCATATGAAGAAAAGACCTTTCTTCAGAACCAACAGTCCAACCAAGCCCTTACAACCACAAGCGGTTGAACCTCTGAACACCTCCCCATCAAATAAAGCTTCAGAGCTTCCTTTAAACCAAAAACCAAGCTCAAAGCATACGGTTATGTTAACACATGCTATTACTGCCTAGATCAAGGCTGGACACCTTCCCAAGAAATTCTCTAACCCTAGAAGCCTTCTAATCTATCTCCAAATTGCTAGGAATGAGCCATGCAAAGCTCTTCTGGATTCAAGTTCTGGAGTCAACTTAATATCGAAAGAAATATACAAAGCCTGGAACCTGCCTCCATTAAAGAAGAGAAATATTCACCTAGAGTTGGTTGACCAGTCCATCATTGTTCCCTTGGAACTGGTGGAGGACATTATCACCACTATGTGTGGATGGTCGTACCCAGCTGATTTCCTAGTGATACAAGTGAATAACGGTAAAGGGGACTTCCCAATAATAATGGGAAGGACATGGCTAAGTACTATAGATGCATGCCTAGGAATCTGCAATCTTTCCCTAGAAATATCTAAGGAGAACACTTTTGGAAAGATCAAGAAGATGAAGGTTCCATGCATCGCATACAATGATAGAGGGTGAAATTTCATGCAAATATCATGGGTTGTGCAAAGTTTAACATTGCCTGCATGCNGCATGCAAATATCATGGGTTGTGCAAAGTTTAACATTGCCTGCATGCAACCAGTGTGCACAAAAAATTAACATACAAAAGTGCCTATATGCAGCAGCTACACAACAAGAAGACACCCAATGGCTGGTAGCTAATCAAGAGGAAAACTCACTAATGTGCATGGAACTAACTAAGGGAATAACTTGCACTTACATATCAAGCATAGATGCACTAGAGCAAGTCCACTACCAACTTCCAAGCCTTAACCTTGAAAACATCAATTGGGGGAAGTTGGAAATTGTTGAAAAATTCAAACAAGAGCCCCTAGAATTAAAACCATTGCACACCAATCTGGAATATATGATTCTTGAAAATGGAAAATCGGTAATCATCAATGCAAAATTTGCTTCCAAACAAAAAGGAAGACTGCTGAAAGTAATAAACAAGTGGTCAAAATCCTTTGCCTGGTCATATCCCAAATTAACTGGAATAGATCCTAGGATATCCCAGCATAAGATTTACACTGACCCCTCCATGAAACCATGAAAAAAATCGCAAAGGCAATTGAACCCAAAATTGAAGCAAGTAGTAAAAAAGGAAATAGAACAGCTTCTTAATGTTGGGTTCATATATCCCATTGCTGATAGCGAATGGGTTGGCCCTCTGGTAATCATGCCTAAAAAGGGATGTAAATGGAGGGCGTGCATAGATTTTAGGCTACTAAACATGGAAACATTTAAGGATTACTTTTCATTGCCATTCGTTAATCAAGTCTTAGACACCATAGCATGGCATCGCTATTACAGTTTTCTGGATGGCTATAGCGGATACAACCAAATACAGATAGCCCCAGAAGACCAAGCCAAGACAATGTTCACCAGTCCTTGGGGAACGTTTGCATATAAAAAAATGTTGTTTGGCTTGTGTAATGCTCCTGCCATGTTTCAACACC
The DNA here is from genome assembly GCA_015680685.1 of Gnetum montanum. Lineage (NCBI taxonomy): Eukaryota > Viridiplantae > Streptophyta > Gnetopsida > Gnetales > Gnetaceae > Gnetum > Gnetum montanum. The sequence continues at coordinate 107,800 of MNCI01021833.1, forward strand.
TAGTTCTAAGCATATTCCAATAGCAGATAAGGAATAGAGTGGAAGTCTTTATAGATGACTTCTCCACCTATGGAACAAGTTTTGATCAAGCCTTGGACCGATTAAATAAAGTGTTGAAAAGATGTGTAGAAACCAATCTAAGGCTCAACTGGCAGAAAATCCATTTAATGGTCCAAGAAGGCATAGTAATTGGGCATAAGGTTTCACATGCAGGAATAGAGGTAGACCTAGATAAAATCAGGGTTATCCAAGGAATCACCTGTCAACCAAAAACTGTCAAAGATATTCAGTCATTCCTTGGACACACTGGCTACTATAGGAGATTCATTGAGAACTTCTCTAAGATTTCCAAATCATTGGTAGAACTAACAAAGAAGGATGTACCTTTTGAGTGGACCAAGGAATGTGAATGAGCATTCCAAACCCTGAAATGAAAGCTAATAGAAACTCCTATTCTACAAGTTCCTGATTGGTCCAGACCATTCCACATCATGATTGACACATTAAATTATGTCTTAAGAGCCCTATTAACATAGTTAGATGACCAAAAACACCCTTACTACATCCACTGTGCAAGTAGAAGTATCGCCAGTTCATAACTTAACTACACAACTACAGAGAAAGAATTAATGGGTGTAGTGTTTGCACTAGATAAGTTTAGGCACTATGTGTTAGGTTACAAAGTGTTCATCCACATAGATCATAGTGCAATCCGGTTCCTCATGAATAAGCCAACAATTAGCCCTTGTATTATACGATGACTGCTAATCCTACAGGAGTTCGATCCAACGATGATCGATCGAAAAGACACCAAGAATGTAGTTGCAGATCAATTATCTCAGTTGCGTTGGGATAGCAAAGAGGATCAATATGTAATGTCTAATCATTTTCTTGATGAAGCCCTCTTTGCCAATGTAGTGAATAACCAACCCATGGAGACAAACTCGTATAGTAGCATTCTCACCCACCCCCTTACTCAACAAACACCATAGGAGTTGGACCTTAGGAAGAAACAATAGTTTCTTCACAAAGCCAAGTACTTCATGGAGATTAATGAATAACTTTACAAAGTGTGTCCTGATGGCTTGGTTCCATGGTATGTGCCTGAGGTAGACCAACTGAGAGTTCTCCAAGATGCTCATGAGGGCCCTTGTGGGGGTCACTATGCAGGGAGACGAATGGCTATTAAGATCTTGCTTGCAAGATATTACTAGCCAACATTATTCTGGGATGTCCATCAATTTGTCTGATCTTGTGAGTGTTTTCAACATGATGGGGGAATGACTGCTAAAATGGAGGGTCCACAACAATGGATTCAATTGTTAGAACCCTTCGACATTTGGGGAATAGACTTTNAGAGCAGTATGCCCAAAGAGCATCATTCAGTTTAGTTCTCCAATCTCGCCAATACTTGCTAATTGTCCTAGTCAATATTTTAGTGATCTCTCTGTTGGTGACCTCAGCTTGTCCGTTAGCTTGGGGGTGATAAGGTGTAGTCAATTTATGTTCAACCCCTAAGTGTTGCATTAACTTTCGAAAAGTTGCACTTGTGAAGTGTGTTCCATTATATGAGATAAGTGCACGTGCCACACCAAACCTATTTATGATTAGTTGTTGCATAAATCGTGCAGCTGCAGATGATGTGTAGTCTGTAACAGCAGCTACTTTAGCCCACTTTGTTAGATAGTCTACGACAATTACAATGTAAGCTTTTCCATTGGACATTGGTGTAATGGGCCCCATAAAGTCTATTCCCCAAATGTCGAAGGGTTCTAACAATTGAATCCATTGTTGTGGACCCTCCATTTTAGCAGTCATTCCCCCATCATGTTGAAAACACTCACAAGATCAGACAAATTGATGGACATCCCAGAATAATGTTGGCTAGTAATATCTTGCAAGCAAGATCTTAATAGCCATTCGTCTCCCTGCATAGTGACCCCCACAAGGGCCCTCATGAGCATCTTNTATACAAACCTGAGAGCCCTGATAAGAGATTATTAGTCAATGTGCAACAGACCAAAGCCTTCCATGAATTTAGAACGGTCAATGCACATAATACCTCTAAGAAGGGATGACCCTGCTCACTATTTTGGATCTCCTCTTTCCAACTCAGTCATGGAAAAGATGATCAACTTTGCTAACCATTTGAGGCCATCAGTTCCTTTTTAAGTTTTTGTTTTACAAATTTCTTTAATTTTTCTTGTTTTTGTTTTGCAACATCATTTATGCTCTCTCATTTCTTTGTGTGACTGTTTGTTTTTTGTTTTTGATTTTTTTTTTTGATTTTTTTTTTTTGTCTTTGTTTGTTGTTTTTTTTTGTTAGATTCGTCACCTAATAAGTGCTCTTGAAGGTGGTATGAACTGTATTCTATTGATTGCTAATGTTTGGTTTTTACCTTTGAGTTATAATGTTGATACTAAGGTATGGTTATTTTGATATAACAGTCAATGAGTCTACGTCATCCATGCATCCATGAATTTCTATGGTCTCTCCTATCTTAGAACTATACAGTCCCTTTATTTAATAATAAAACTATTAACAAATTGGTGATTGGGCATTTCTCAAACTAAGGAAGGACTCAAGGACTGAAAAGGGTGTGACTTTAAAGGGATTTGATGCATTTGTGTTGGCTATTCTCTTGGGTTCTTGGATGTTTTCTTCTTGAGTTTTCCTTACGATTCTGACATTGCTCCATTATTGGGAAGCTGAGCTAATAAAAATAAGTCTTTGCATGGTGTGGTTCTCATGCAAAAAAAACAATGAGAATTTAAAGCATACCCCTTAGACAAAATAATCATCTGGGCTACAAGCACTAGTTATAGAACTAAATAGACATGTTATCTTTAACTAAGGCCCTTTCTCGCTTCCTACTTCTCCCTTTCTCTTTTTCCTTGGAATGGTGTTGAATTTTTGGCAGAAACATTCTTGTTACTTTAAGTGGATGGATTGGCCAAGTGTATTAATGTGAAGTCACTGGATGCGGATTGTTTGAGGCTGGATTTGGAATGAGATCTACTTAGTCACATTAACCATAAATACACAAGGCGCTATACACCACCTTGTTCTTGGGACTCCATTCCATTCTCTTCTTCCCATCATTCTTTCTTCTTTTCCCACTTCATTGTCAGTTGTATCAGTAGTCTATATTTTGGTTGATGCATTGTTTTCCCTTTGGTGGATTTTTGTCGTTAAGTCTTTAACTCTTGCTTCCAAACGACATTTCCAGAGTGATGAGCCACAATATCGTGTACGCGATATCACATCCACCACGCGATATCGCATACACAATATCACGTCCTACCTCATCTTCTATAAATAAGAGGTAGCACCCTTTGTTCCAAGGTAGTTAGAATTAGACCCTTAGCCAAACTCTTGTAGCTTTTTTATTCCAAAGTCAGAATTATTTTTGTGTGCCTGCAGTAGGATTCATAGAGTGAACGGATCTTTATTCAAGCAATTTGTACCTAAGCACAATTTTGTGTACGACAATAAAGACAAACTTTATGATAAACCTTATAGCATACAGATTAAGATAATTAGTAATTAATTATTTTTTAATTCTTTCCTAGCTAATTAATATCTCTCTCAACCTTCAACTCTGTTAGTTAAATACACTCAGTACGACTGCTTCGAGCATGTGTGTAGTGCTTGGTAACCTAGTAACGATTAGCATTTGGTAATCCCAGCAGCATTGCACTAGTTCACGATGTGTACAGCAAGTCGGAACGGATACTGGTGTTAGGAATATTTAGAAACTAGTTAATGAATAGTTAATGTAAGTTAGCCACTTAGTTCTCTCTTCCTCTACTTTATTAGCAAAAGACATAAAAAATAGAAAAGCTATAAAAATAAGGTACCTCAAGCTTACTTGACCATACAACCATGACAATACAAGTAAGTTTGGGAAGATAATGATTAATTAACCCTAAGTGTTCCATTAAGGCGTGTAAGCACTTAGTCCTTGGAGTTCAACCAGATCATGTGTGAAACACTCGTATTTGTATGGTTGAGTGTAGGGGTACCTCGCCACTCATCATTGGCATTGTTGCCAGGGACTTAGTTGTTTTCACACTACGTAGAACATAGGAAATCATTCATATCATTGGAATGTTAGAACGAACCCTTAGGGTTAATTAAAGAAAGATAAGACAATGGTACATTACACACCAAATAAGACAAGATGTCTTCTTCTTTGCATAAGAGCACTTCACTACCTAGGACTAACACAAGAGGTAGTTAGCAACATAATACATGTAACCAAGATCCACCAATTCCTCAATAGTTTCATGTGGTATATACTCATCCTGATGAGTATGTACCCAATTTCACCTTTATTCTCCACCAGGATGAACAATTGCATTGGAGAGACTTGGAGGGTAACATAGTGTTGCCTCCAGACCGATCAGTTCTCAACATGCTTCTTCAAGCTCTCACACGAATAGGCATGTCACTTTTATATGCAGAATACATTGCATGCAATCATGACTCAAGGGACTATCATCCCATAGAAGCACAATGTCAAAGGGACTTGCGACAAGAGAGATACCATACATCCTTGAAGGGTAAATGGCCCCATGACGCTCTGCACATTTTAAGCGAAATTGAGGATGGTGAACTTGCTTCAATAGGTTCCCCACAAAACGATGTTACTCCTCCTAATATTGGTCAAGAGGTGGTGTATTAGAACTTTTTCTCCACTATTCACAACCCTAGTTCTGATACCCACGAAGACGAACTGTTCAACGAAGGAACACGAACACACGATAAGGGTAGATGTTCTAATTGTGATCACGATCGACGCCAAGACCACCAAAGAGAAGGTAGAAAACACTATCATGGTGATGGTTCTCTTTCTTCTTCACCTTCATCATCATCTTCACCCTCTTCTTCAGTGTCTATATATAGTCATATGGAAACCAATCGTGAGGATAAGGGAAAACGAAGTGAAAGACATCAATAAGATAGTCGAGAATGAGGAAGAGGGAACTCTAAAGAATCAAGGCATAGAATAAGGGAGAGTAGGGTACCACGTAGACACCATAGACGCTATGAATAGGACGATCATGAAGAACCCATACTCATAACTAAAAGCATGCTAGATATAATGGAGGCCATAAGAGTTCCAAAAAGGCACTAAAAGGATAGTAGGATCAAGAGGTTAGACATGAACAACATCCCACGCTTTGAAGGGGGATACAACGCTGATCCTCAAAATCATTTACAAGAAGTCCACGATGCATGTGCCTTGCAAAACATAGAAAACAAATGGCAAAAACTGAGGTTGTTCCCAAGGACACTAGTGAAAGAAGCTGAAAGCTAGTACTGGTCCTTAGAACTGGAATCCATTCGAAGGTGGAGTACAATGTTAGAACTGTTCAATGATAAGTACCAAATGTACTCCCGAGTTTCTAACCTATAGAAGCAAATCCAAGGATGTAAGCAAGGAAATCATGAACCCTTGGNAGAAGCAAATCCAAGGATGTAAGCAAGGAAATCATGAACCCTTGGATGCTACCATGGTCTGTTATTATGCACTATTACATTGTTTCCCTGGCCATGATTATTCTTAGTGGGATCAACTACGCCATCTCATGGATGGACTTAGGCATGAAATAAGAAGAACCCTTGGGACATATGCCCAAGGAAGGTTATCGGAGCTTAGGTCTCATCAAATTCATATATTTCTAGAGCAAGTAGCTAAAGAATAGGGTGAGCTATGAAAGAGAGAAAGTTTGGAAGAATACAACTGAGATCTTTCCCTTCGAAAAGGGGAGTGATATTTTGTGAGGAGGAAGAAGAGTCACCACTTGAAGAGATGGTGAATAGAAAAACTTTGCCTCTCCAAAAGTTAACAACAAAATTATTAGTAAAGGTAGACCAAATGTGGGACTCTCTGGATAGTAGGTTTGAAACTATTCTTAAAATTGTAGAGGAGTCTAGGGAGCGAGGTAGTGACCGCAACAAAAAGAAAAAGAGAGAAGTGGAAAATGCACGTAACAAGGGTAAGGGTAAAATGGCCATCACAGAAGAGGTTGTGGATTCAAACATGGACCATGATGGTGGATGTGAGATATGCCAATATGACCATCCTAAGGGATGTTGCCTAGTGATCTCACATCTACAAGAGTTTGGGGTGTATGAACTCAACCCCCAACTAAATAAACAGCAAGCATCCTGACGGTTACCTTATCCCCAAGGTAACCCAAGGCAGTTCCACCAACCTTCAACATATTATCCAAGTGGAAATCCACCACAACCCATTGAGCAACATCAATAATGGCAATACCCACAATAATGGGGGATGCCACCACCATGGCAAAAATACCCATACCAAAAACTTCATCCATATGGCTACTACGTGCAGCATCCATCTCTCCACGTGACTCTGTTAGTCACGTTACACCACAACATCACTACTAAGCCCATGAGTATTATAGAACTCCTTCTCCTAGGGGATATAACTGATAAATATACCATCCTTCAAATCCATTCGCAACTCTCACACCAATANCAAATATACCATCCTTCAAATCCATTCGCAACTCTCACACCAATAGCTCCATTACCACCCACTCCAACAATGCAAGGGGAACTCCCTACTCAACCACAGCAATGCAATGCCACAAGGGCTATGAATCCTCAACCCGTTGTTGGTTTTGACAACTGTATGAAGAAGAAACCCTTCTTCTGAACCAACAGTCCAACCAAGCCCTTACAACCACAAGCAGTTGAACCTATGAATGCCTCCCCATCAAATAAGGCTTTAGAGCTCCCTTCGAACCAAACATCGAGCTCAACGCATACGATTATGTTAACACATGTCGTTACTAACTGGATCAAGGTTGGCCACCTTCCCAGGAAATTCTCTGATCTTGGAAGCCCCCTAATCTATCTCTAAATTACTGGGAATGAGCCATGCAAAGCTCTTCTAGATTCAAGTTTTGGATTCAACTTAATATCACAAGAAATGTACAAATCCTGAAACCTACCTCCATTAAAGAAGAGCAATATTCACCTAGAATTGGTCGACCAATCCACCACTATTCCCTTGGGACTGGTGGAGGGCATTCTCACCACTATGTGTGGGTGGTCATACCCAACTGATTTCCTAGTTATACAAGTGAATAACGGTAAAGGAGACTTACCAATAATAATGGGAAGGGCATGGCTAAGTACTATAGATGCACGCCTAGGAATTTGTGATCTTTCCCTAGAAATATCTAAGGAGAACACTTTTAAAAAGATCTAGAAGAAGAAGGTTCCATGCATTGCATATAGTGATACAGGGTGCAATTGCGTGCAGAGATCATGGGTTATGCAAAGTTTAGAATTTCCTGCATGCAACCGGTGTGCACAAGATGTTAATATACAAAAGTGTTTGTATGCAGTAGCCACACAACAAGAAGACACTTAGTGAATGATAGCTAATCAAGATAGCAACTCACTAATGTGCATGGAACTAACTGAGGAAATAACTTGCACTTATATTGAAAGCATAGATGCACTAGAGCAAGTCTGCTACCAACTTCCAAGCCTTAACCTTGAAAACATCAACTGGGGGAAGTTGGAAATTCCTAAAAAATTCAAACAAGAGACCCTAGAATTAAAACCATTACCCACCGGTCTGGAATATATGATTCTTAAAAATGGAAAATGAGTAATCATCAATGTAAGACTTACTTCCAAACAAAAAGGAAGACTGCTGAAAGTAATAAACAAGTGGTCAAAAGCCTTTTCTTGGTCATATCCTAAATTAACTGGAATAGATCCTAGGATATGTGAGCATAGTATTTACATTGACCCCTCCATGAAACCTCAAAAACAACCACAGAGGCAATTGAACCAAAAATTGAAGCAAGTAGTAAAAGAAGAAATAGAACAGCTTCTTAAGGCCAGGTTCATATATCCCATTGTTGATAGTGAATGGGTTAGCCCTCTGGTGATTGTGCCTAAAAAGGGAGGCAAATGGAGGGTGTGCATAGATTTTAGGCTACTGAACATGGCAACATTTAAGGATCATTTTCCCTTCCCATTCATTGAGCAAGTCTTAGACACCATAGCAAGGCATCGCTATTACAGTTTTCTAGATGGCTATAGTGGATACAACCAAATACGGATAGGCCCAAAAGACCATCCAAGACAACGTTCACCAATCCTTGGGGAACATTTGTGTATAAAAAAATGTTGTTTATCTTGTGTAATGCTCCTGCCACTTTTCAATGCCTAGTTCTAAGCATATTCCAACAGCAAATAGGGAACAGAGTGAAAGTCTTATGGACGACTTCTCCACCTATGGAAACAATTTTGATCAAGCCTTGGACCGATTAGAGCAAGTGCTAAAAAGATGTGTAGAAACCAATTTAAGGCTCAACTGGCAAAAAATCCATTTAATGATCCAAGAAGGCATAGTACTTGGGCCTAAGGTTTCACATGCAGGAATAGAGGTAGACCTAGATAAAATTAGGGTCATCCAAGGAATCACCCATCAACCAAAAACTGTCAAAAACATTCAGTCATTCATTGGACACACCAGCTACTATAGGAGATTCATTGAGAACTTTTCCAAGATTGCAAAACCATTGGTAGAGCTAAAAAATAAGGATGTACCTTTTGAGTGGACCAGGGAATGTGAACGAGCATTCCAAACTCTGAAATAAAAGCTTATAGAAACTCCTATTCTACAAGCTCCTAACTAGTCCAAACCATTCCACATAATGACTAATGCATCTAATTATGCTTTAGGAGCCATAATTACACAATTAGATGACCAAAAATGCCCTTACTACATCCATTGTGCAAGTAGAAGTATCATCGGTGCACAACTTAACTANCTTGGCTCTGTGAAAAAACTGTTATTTCTTCCTAAAGTCCAGCTCCTATGGTGTTTGTTGAGTAAGGAGATAGGTGAGAATACTACTATACTAGTTCGTCTCCATGGGTTGGTTATTCACTACATTGGCAAAGAGGGCTTCATTAAGAGAATGATTAGACATTACATATTCATCCTCTTTGCTATCCTAGTGCAACTGAGATAAATGATTTGCAACTACGTTCTCAGTGCCTTTTCGATCGACCATCATTAGATCAAACTCCTGTAGGATTACCAACCATCGTAGAATATGAGGGCTAACCATTGGCTTATTCATGAGGAACCAGATTGCACTATGATCCGTATGGATGAATACTTTGTAACCTAACACATAGTGCCTAAACTTATCCAGTGCAAACACTACACCCATTAATTCTTTCTCTGTAGTTGTGTAGTTAAGTTGTGCACCGATGATACTTCTACTTGCACAATGGATGTAGTAAGGGCATTTTTGGTCATCTAATTGTGTAATTATGGCTCCTAAAGCATAATTAGATGCATTAGTCATTATGTGGAATGGTTTGNTTTGCAGGATATTAATGGCCAACATTATTTCGGGATGCCCATCAATTTTTCTAATCTTATGAGTGTTGTCAACATGATGGAGGAATGACTGCTAAAATGGAGGATCCGCAACAATGGATTCAAACCCTTCAAAATTTGGGGAATAGACTTTATGGGGCCCATTACACCAATGTCCAATGGAAAAGCTTACATTGTAGTTGCCATAGACTATCTAACGAAGTGGGTTGAAGTAGCTGCTATTATAGACAGCACATCATCTATAGCTGCATGATTTGTGCAACAACAAATCATAAATAGGTTTGGTGTGCCATGTGCACTTATCTTGGATAATGGAACACACTTCACAGGTGCAACTTTTTGAAAGTTAATGCAACACTTAGGGGTTAAACATAAATTGACTACACCTTATCACCCCCAAGCTACCGGACAAGCTGAGGTCACCAATAGGGAGATCACTAAAATATTGACTAGGATAATTAACAAGTATAGGCGAGATTGGAGCACTAAACTGAATGATGCCCTTTGGGCATACCACTCCACCTAGAAACTCCCTATAGGCTACTCTCCCTATGAATTAGTGTATGGAAAGCTTCCAATGCTTCTGATTCAAACTGTGCTCTGTACACTATCAATGGCTTATGACCTCCACCTCGATCTTAATCTAGCACAAAACCAAAGGTTGGCAACTTTAAACATGCTAGAAGAAAATCGATTAGCTTCCCTATCATCAAATGAGTTGCACAAGGCATATAACAAGCAACGACATGACTTGAAGATTCAAAAGGTTAAGTATCAACCAGGAGATAAGGTTCTCTACTAAAACCCCACACATGTGCCATAATGCACAAAATTTCAAACAATGTGGGAAGGACCTTACATTATTCATGCAAATTATCCGTTAGGGCCCGTGACCATATACAAACCTGAGAGCCCTGATAAGAGATTGTTAGTTAATGTGCAGCAAACCAAACCCTTCCATGAATTTAGAATGGTCAGTGTACATAATACCTCTGAGAAGGGACAACCCTACTCACTATTTCAGATCTCCTCCTCAACTTAGTCATGGGGGAGATGGCCACCTCTGCTAATCATTTGAGGCCCTCAGTTCCTTTTTAATTTTTTTTTTTACACATTTTTGTTTTACAAATTTCTTTAAATTTTTCTTGTTTTTGTTTTGCAACATCATTTATACTTTTTCATTTCTTTGTGTGACTATTTATTTTGTTTGTTTTTGTTCTTTTTTTTATTTTTATTCTTGTTTTTGTCTTTTTTTGTTGTTTTTGTTTTGTTAGATTTGTCACCTAATAAGTGCTCCTGATGGTGGTATGAACTATATTCTATTGATTGCTAATGTTTGGTTTTTACCTTTGAGTTATAATGTTGGTACTAAGGTATGGTCCTTTTGATATAATAGGCAATGATTCCACATCATCAATGCATTCATGAATTTCTATGGTCTCTCTTGGCTTGGAACTGTACAATTCCTTTCTTTAATAATAAAACTATTAATGAATTCGTGACTGGGCATTTCTCAAACTAAAGAAGGACTCAAGGACTAAAAAGGGTGTGACTTCAAGGGGATTTGATGCATTTGTGCTAGCTATTCTCTTGGGTTCTTGGATGTTTTTTTCTTAAGTTTTCCTTACCATTCCAACATTGCTCCATTATCGGGAAGCTAAGCCAATAAAAATAATTCTTTGCATGGTGTGGTTCTCACGCAAAAAAAAAATAGTGAGAATTCAAAGAACACCCCTTAGACAAAATAATCATCTAGGCTACAAGCACTGGTTAAGAAACTAAACAAACATGTTCCCTCTAACTAAGGCCCTCTCTCGCTTCCTACTTCTCCCTTTCTCATTTCCTCGGAATGGTGGTGACTCTTTGGTGGAAGCATTCTTGTTACTTCAAGTGGATGGATTGGCCAAGTGTATTAATGCAAAGTTACTGGATGTGGATTGTTTGAGGCTGGATTTGGAATGAGATCTACTCAGTCACATTAACCATAAATACATAAGGGGTTGTACAACACCTTGTTCTTGGGACTCTATTCCATTCTCTTCTCCCCATCATTATTTGTCCATTTCCCACCTCATTGCTGGTTGTATTAGTCATCTATATTTTGGTTGATGCATTGTTTTCTCTTTGGTGAATTCTTGGGGTTAAGTCTTTAACTCTTACACCCAAATGACATTTCTAGAGCCTACGGACTCTTTGAATGTGGGTTTGTCAGGGCATAAATGGCATGAGCTTGCTTTGGGGAGGAACCACTAACATTCCTATTTGGTGCATCAGTTAACTTCTTTCCCTTAAACATTTCTACAATCAACATTTGTTTTTCTCATTCCCATCTCTGACATTCATTTTATTGGCATTGCCATTGTTTCTTTTTCTCCATCTTTCTTATTCCTTATCTTTTTCCATTCTATCACTACCAAAGGATCACTTTTAGTCATGGGGGCCTTGGTCTAATTTTTTCAATTTTTCCTAACCCCTACACCTTGGGTAGTCACCAGTGTTATATCTCTAGAATCCGTATTAGCCATATCACAACTCAGCCAATGGACCTTACACTGAGGCAAGGTATCAACTATATTGTGATTTACTTATCCTTGCTCATATGTGACTATGTTATGTGTGCAGATGGCAATCATACACCAATGGACTGGACCTAGAGGAAACACTTAGGATGGACTGGTGCTGGAACAGTTGTGCAAGGAACAAGACTGATGGTGTGATTATGGATGGACAATGGAAGGTGTAATATTGGCGTCAGTAGCAACACGTCTTCTTCTTTTCTCTCTCTCTCTCTCTCTCTCTCTCAGCTACCAAATAAGGTTGGATGTCAATTGTGTATAGTGTTCACTCTTGTGATCATGAACACTAATGTTGCCATGTATTGTAATGTTGATCTAATCACATGTCATCCCATTCACCATTAGTTTTCATTCAAGTCAATAATCCCATACCTTCCCAATATTTTGTAAAGAACTCAAGGATGAGTTTTCATTCAGTTATGGGGGTATGATAAGCCACGATATCGCGTACGCAATATCACATACGCGATATCACATCCACCATGCTATATCACATACGTGATATCGCGTCTTGCCTCATCTTCTATAAATAAGAGGTGGCGCCCTTTGTTCCAAGGCATTTAGACTTAGACCCTTAGCCAAACTCTTGTAGTTTTTTTATTCCAGAGTTAGAATTATTTTTGTGTGCCCACATTAGGAGTCATAGAGCGAACGGATCTTTATTCGAGCAATTTGTACTTGAGCACAATTTTGTGTACGGCAATAAAGATGAAATTTATGATAAACCTTGCAACATAGAGATTAAGCTAATTAGTAATTAATTATTATTTAAATATTTCCTAGCTAATTAATATCTCTCTCAACCTTCAACTCCCTTAGTTAAATACACTAAGTACGACCGCTTCAAGCATGTGTGTAGCACTTGGTAACCCAATAACGATTAGCGTTTGGTAATCCTAGCAGCATTGCACTGGTTCAAGATGTGTACGATAAGTGGGAATAGATACTGGTGTTAGGAACATTTAGAAAATAGTTAATGAAAAATTAATGTAAGTTAGCCACTTAGTTCTCTCTCCCTCTCCTTTATTAGAAAAAGACATAAAAAATATAAAAGCTATAAAAATGATGTACCTCAAGCTTACTTAACCATACAACTGTGAAAATACAAGTAAGTTTGGGAAGATAATGATTGATTAACCTTGAGTGTTCCATTAAGTCGCGTAAGCACTTAGTCCTTGGAGTTTGGCCGGATCATGCATGAAATGCTCGTATTCATATAGTTGAGTGTAAGGGTATCTCGCCACTCATCACAAAGCCTACAGACTCTTTGAATGTGGGTTTGTTAGGGCATAAAGGGCATGAGTCTACTTTGGGGAGGACCCACTAGCATTCCTATTTGATACATCAGTTAACTCCTTTCCCTTAAACATTTCTGCAATCAACAATTTTTTTGTTTCATTCCCATCTTTGACATCCATTTTATCGGCATTGCCGTTGTTTCTTTTTCTCCATCTTTCTTATTCCTTATCTTTTTCTATTCTATCGCTACTAAAGGATCACTCTTAGTCATGGGAGACCTAGTCCAATTTTTCAATTTTTCCTAACCCCTACACCTTGGGTAGTCACCAATGTTATATCTCTAGAATTCGTATTGGTCATATCACAACTCAGCTAATGGATCTTAAACTGAGGCAAGGTATCAACTGTATTATGATTTACTTATCCTTGCTCATATGTGACTGTGTTGTGTATGCATATGACAATCATACAGCAATGGACTGGACCTAGAGGAAACACTCAGGATGGACTGGTGCTAGAACGGTTGTGCAAGGAACAAGATTGATGGCACAGCTACGGATGGATAACGGAAGGTGCAATCTTGGCGTCAACAGCAACATGTCTTCTTCTTCTTCTTCTTCTTCTTCTTCTTCTTCTCTCTCTCTCTCTCTCTCTCTCTCTCTCTCTCTCAGCTACCAAATAAGGTTGGATGTCAATTGTGTATAGTGTTCACTCTTGTAGTCATGAACACTAATGTTGCCATGTATTGTAATGTTGATCCATTCACATGTCATCCCATTTACCATTAGTTGTCATTCAAGTCAATAATCCCATACCTTCCTAATATTTTGTAAGGAACTCAAGGACGAGTTTTCATTCAATCATGGGGGTATGATAAACCGTGATATCACGTACACGATATCGTGCATGCGATATCACATCCACCACGTGATATTGCATCTTGACTCATCTTCTATAACTAAGAGATGGCACCCTTAATTTCGAGACAATTAGATTTAGACCCTTAGCTAGACTCTTGCAGTTTTTTCATTCCATAGTTAGAATTATTTCTATGAGCCCATAGTAGGAGTCATAGAGTGAATGGATCTTTATTCAAGCAATTTGTGCCTGAGCACAATTTTGTGTACGGCAATAAAATAAACTTTATGATAAACCTTGCAGCATACAGATTAAGCTAATTAGTAATTAATTATTTTTTAATTTTTTTCTAGCTAATTAATATCTCTCTCAACCTTCAACCCCCTTAGTTAAATACACTTAGTACGACCGCTTCGAGCATGCTTGTAGTGCTTGGTAACCCAGTAACGATTAGCATTTGGTAATCCTAGAAATGTTGCACTAGTTCAGGATGTGTACGACAAGTGGAAACGGATACTGGTGTTAGGAACATTTAGAAACTAGTTAATGAATAGTTAATGTAAGTTAGACACTTAGTTCTCTCTCCCTCTCCTTTATCAGCAGAAGACATAAAAAATACAAAAGTTATAAAAATCATACACCTCAAGCTTACTTAACCATACAACCGTGACAATACAAGTAAGTTTGGAAAGACAACAATTGATTAACCCTGAGTGTTCCATTAAGGTGCATAAGCACTTGATCCTTGGAGTTTGACCAGATTGTGCATGAAATTCTTGTATTCATATGGTTGAGTGTAGGGGTACCTCACCACTCATCAATTGTTATGTTGATGCTTCTTTGGTTATGTAGAACATTCTTGAAGGATGGACTGAAATTTCTTCTCATCATCCCATGTATCTAGCAAACATGTGATTCTTGAGCTACTATCTTGTATGTGCTATGATTTGTCCATGGGCATATCCTCTATTGTTCCCCTCTTGGTTTCGTTTTTGTGCCTGGTAAAAGACCTTCTTTCTTAGGCATTTCTTTTAGCATCACCTATAGTCACCAAAGGATCAACATTAGTTTTCGTAAATTTTTCTTAATAATTAACTCTTTTCAAATCCCTTAGTTTTTGTTTAAGCATAAGGTGATGATAGCATACTATGCCCAAGGCTATGAGGTAACTACAATCATCAAGTTTTTCACATTATTTTGATTAATTACTTTTAGTTACCATCATGTTCAAAAATAAGATGTTAGAAAAATTTTAGAGTGGACATCCCTAGCTACCATGACTAATAAGTGTAACTCCAAAAGCACAAAATTTTTTGAACAATTGAAACCAAAGGTTAGATTCAAAAGATGGCCAAGAAATATTAATGCATATGGAAATAGAAAAGTAGGAAAAATTAATGAAACAGATGAGAGTAGTTCGAAAATCATGCATAAATTTAGAAAAACCATCACTGACATTCTAGAGGATGTGAAGGTTAGTTCAAAGCCATGATCAACAAAAGTTATGCAAATGGGTTTCCCCAAAGCAGGCTCCTACCATAATGCCCTTGCATAACTACTTCTATAGATGTCTGTGGGCACCTGAGAAGTTAAATGTAGATCATGCCTTTATTCTAAACAACACACAACTGTCGTGGTGGGGATGTTGCACTATACTACACAAAACCTGATGAGTGGCGAGGCACCCCTACACTCAACCATAAGAATACGAGCGTGCACGTGCGATCCGGTTGAACTCCGCAGACTAAATGCCTTAACACCACAAGAAACACATGGGGTTAATCGTTCGTTGTCTTCCCAAGCTTGCTTGTATGTGTCACGGTGTATGGTTAAGCAAGTCTAAGGTATGTGATTTTTTTGGTATTTTTCAGTTTATCTCCTAAGCTATGAGGGAAAGGGTTGAGAAACTAACTAACTCTAACTAATGTCCTAAGTCTAAATTAACTAGCGTCAGCATCCGTTCCCACTTACCGGACACACCCTAAACTATGCAACTATGGCTACCAAACGCTAATCGTTGCTGGGATCACCACACGTAACGCAAGTGCTCGAAGTGGTCATACTAAGGCACCTATTTAGCCTAAGTGTGATAAGTAGCCGATTCCTTGGCTAGCCATACACACCCGTGGATGCTCGTAGCCAAGTCGTACTTATCACACGTTCTAGCCTAGCCATGAGTAGCCGATTCCTTAACTAGCCGTACACATTGGACTACTACTGGGATTACCAAGTGCAGATCCTGGAATACGCTACTGGGTTACCAAGCAGTCACAATGCTCGTAGTCAAGTCATACTCACGCATTGCGACGAGCAGCTGATTCCTTGATTAGCCGTACACATCCATAGATGCTTGGAATCAAGTCGTACACGTACGCACTAGGAAAGCAATAAATAACAATAAAATAAAACCATGTACTGCAAGGTTTATCCAATCAAGTTCATCTTTATTACCGTACACAACTTGTGTTCAGGTTACAAAGTTGCTCGAATAAAGAGCCGTTCACTCTAGGACTCCTACTGCGGGCACATGGGAAAAATTCTAACTCTGGACTGTTCAAACTGCCAGAGCTTCGCTACTTCTAGCCAGGATTCGGAAATGAGGGGAGTGCCGCCTCTTATTTATAGATATGGCAGCGAAAAGCAATATCGCGTACGCGATATCGCAGGGAAAGACGCGATATTGCGGCACTATGCATGTCGTGTCTCATCAAAACCAAAAGGCTCATAATCGCATGCAGTAGTGAAGTGAATAATGAGATGAGAAGGAATTGTAGAGATCGGGATGTAAGGTACTTGACTATGTTCACAATAGGTTCTTGTGAAAAATGTGATTAAAATGATCAACATACCTATCCATACAAGTTCAGACCAAGTCCATACCATGAATAGTGACCTATCATTGATGTGTTCCTTCCTACCTACCATGCATCCACAACCACCTCAAAGAACAATCATCACTCTAAAAAGAGAAAAAAAGAAAAGAAGAAAGGAAGGGCCTTAGTTAGAGGGGTGCCTTTAGGCATGGGTAACATGTCTTTCCAACCCCATAACCAATGCTTGTAGCCCATTATCATGTCCAAGGGGTGTCCTTTGAATTTCAGTTATTATTATTTTTTCTTTTTCTTCTTCTTTTTTTTATTTTTTTCATCATTTTTTTGTTTTTTTTTTCTTTTTTGATTTTAAATTCTTTTTCTTTCTTTTTTTCTTTTTTTTGAAATGGGAACCACACCATGCAAAGACATAGCTTCCTATTTATTATTCAATGAAGGAGTGATGATACGTTCCTCAAGGAGTCATAAACCATATGAAGAAAGTCAAGAGAACCCAACAAATCCCCTTGAGAGGTCATTACCATTCTCACTTCCCTCTTTCTTCAAGGTACAATGATCATTGATTAATTTTAGTTTCATGAAAGAAGAACCAAATTGTTTCCATGAAAAAGACCTTTTATTCAAAGAACTAGAAGGATGGATGAGGTGGTCTCACTAATTTACATAATTACTTACCCAATCATCTTGATAGCATAGCACAAAAGCCCAACACATGGTATTGGCTTCTACAACATGACTAGAAATATTATTAATGGAAGCATAAAAAATTCATAAATAATAAAGGAAATGACTTAATAAAAGAGAAACATATAAAGAAAAGAAAAATATTAAGAAATGGAAGACATATTAATAATCAAAAAATTTTGGAAGAAATAAGAAAATGATAAAAAACTGTAAAATAAAAAATTGAAAAAACACTTATTAGTTCCTAAACCAGGATGGAGCATCTCCCCCACAATTAATCTTATGGCCACACATTCAAGAGATACACCATGGGTTTCCCATATATCACCATTACTGATTTAATTAATTGTGTGGTAGCACATCTAACATTGATGATAGTATCATATGGATCATTTGAAGATGTATCTTCATTTGGACTTAAAGGTATTTTGGTTTTGGGGGATCCAGATGTGTTTTCTTCTTCTTCTTGATTTTCTATTTTAATTTCTAGGTCTCCATGTTTAATATCCTCTTTTGGTGTATAATCAAAGTGTAAGATATTTATGTCTAAGTCCTCTATTTAGTTCATTTTCTTAAGTCTAGAACTAATAAGCAGATTAGTTGTTTCCATGCATCTTTGAAACAATTTTATATTCTCATTTTCAAGCCAAAAGGTGTTTTCTCGTTTAGTAACTACTATGTAGACTAGTTTTTGCTAACACACTTGTTCCTTAGCTTTGTTGTAGGTTGTGTTAATATTTTGAATTTTCAGCCCACAACTACACCCTTTATCATTATTAGTGATGCATGGAGGTTTTTGTCTCTCAACAATGATGTGTTCATCATTTCTATCAAGTGTTGGAGTAATGATGGATGGTGTCCTTTGCGTAAGATTGGAGGACATTGGTTGTGAGAGGAAGGCTGTTGCACTTGATTGGCATTGTGCTAGTTTGGATGAGTCAGTAGGTCCATGAGTGTTGTGCTCACACGTGGGAACCATCCTAAAGAAAGGACATTTCCAAGATTGTGGTGGAGATCTACAGACATTATCATTTTCATGTATGTTCACAACACAAGTGGCATTCTTTTGTTGATGTTATGGTGTTGAACCTTCCTATGTTGCTAGCTATGACATGTGATAGAGGTAAGTAAGAGAATATTGAGGATATGATGGAGGGTGAGAGGTGTGAGGTGGTGATCTCATAGAAGATGTTGTGGGTTGATGATATTCAGGAGAGTGGTAGCAGTGATTTGAGGTAGAGGAAGTAGAACTAATCGAGAAAATAGGTTGTTGAACATAATATTCGTACAAGTCCGACTAGCAATAAGGGTAGTGCTAGTTTGATGATGGCCTACCCCACGACTGTGGATTTTTCCATTATGGTTTATGATAGTTTTGAGGTTGATAAGAAGTCCCATCAAGATAGTACAGTTGGTTGTAGGATTATCTATAATTACCTAGGCATTTGATTTTGTACAAACTTAGGATTCAAAGCAAAAGCCCAATACTCTTGTAGATGTAACATGATTGGGCAATAGTCCTTTGGATGGTCATATAGGCAGATGTCGCATTCATCATCCTCTTCTGTGGTTGAGTCTATAGCTTCTTCTTCTATAGCTATTTTCCTTTTTTACCAATATGTTTTCCTAGCTATTTTTTTGTTCTTTTTTCTCCTCTTTTTTTGATCACTTGATTTATTTTGCATTACTCTCTCCTCTACAGTTTTTATGTAAGTTGTAACTTTTTCATTCATCAACTCCTACATCTTATCTAGCCTTGCTTCAAGCTCATTGATAGCCTATTGTATTGGTAAGGTTTGTTGTGAAATCACCTCATCAAGAGCTACCTCTTTTTCCTCATCATAGATATGGACCCTTTTCTTTTGAAGAGTTAGGTCCTAGTTATTTTCCTCTACATTCTCTTGTTTACATAGCTCGCCTTCTTCTTCTACCACCTACTCGATTAGCCTTTGTATCTGATGGGTTTTAAATTTGTATAATTGACCTTGGGCATAAATCCTAAGGGTCTCTCTCTTTTGACTACAAATCCCATCTATGATGTGGAAAAGTTGCTCTTCTTGAGAGAAACCATGGCCTAGACATCTATACAGTAGAGAATAGTATCTACCTAGGGTCATATCCAAGGATTCATGTTGTTTCTATTTCCATCCTTGGATTTGTTTCCTTAGGTTGGACACCCTCGCATAGGTTTGGCATTTCTCATTAAAGATTTCTAGCATTATGAACCACCTATGGGTTGAATTTTGTTTCAACAATCTATGCCGTACTTTGGCTTTATCTATTAGTGTCCTAGGAAAGAGCTTAAGCTTTTTCCACTTACTTTTAATGTTATGTAAGATTTTGGCATCATGGAAGACTTGTAAATAATGTTGTGGATTAGAATTATAACCTCCCAAAAATTTAGGGATGTTATTCATACCAAGCCTTTTGATGTGACTTTTCTTATGATGCTTGTGGGATATTTTAATTTCCTCTATAATCTACATCATGCTCTTAGTGGCTAACAAGGATTCACCACCATCAAACATGTCATGGTGAAATTTTCTATTTTTATTTGTCTGATTGTGACAATCTTGTCTATGCTCATTTTGATGTCTTTGATTTTTCCCTTGGTTTTTATTTCTATCTTTATCTCAACCCCATAGTGGAGCTCTATCTCTATACCTATGTTTATCTTCATCATAACTAGACGTTGAAGAGGTAGATGAAGATGAGGAACTAAAAGAATCACCATGGCTTCTATAGTGCTTCCCATGGTCCCTTAATTTATCATTTCTAGGTTTTGAGGAGGTCCTAGGCCTTAAGGCCCTCCTTGATCTAGGACTTACTCCATCTCCTATAAGATTTTCTACCTTAGGTGAATGTAGTCTTTGAGTATAGTAAGTGATGAGACGCGACCTGCATGTGCCGCGATATCGCATCCCATGCAATATCGCATACGCGATATCGTGTCTTTCCCTGCGATATCGCGTACGCGATATCGCGTCCTACTGCCATATCTATAAATAAGAGGCGGCACTCCCTTCATTTCCCAATCCTGGCTAGAAGTAGCGAAGCTTTGGTAGATTGATCACTCCAAAGTTAGAATTTTTCCCATGTGCCCACAGTAGGAGTCCTAGAGTGAACGGCTCTTTATTCGAGCAGCTTGTAACCTGAACCCAAGTTGTGTACGGCAATAAAGACAAACTTGATTGGATAAACCTTGTAGTACATGGTTTTATTGTTGTTTATTTACTGCTTTCCTAGTG
>MNCI01021833.1:137770-197213 GCA_015680685.1 Gnetum montanum
CCTTAGGTGAATGTAGTCCTTGAGTATAGTAAGGATGATCATGAACATATGAAACCATTACATGAGGTTGGTCACTCCAATTTTCTTCAATATATATCTTATTAGTTCTCCAATAAATGTTCTTTTCATACAATGTATTATTGCTTCCATGTGAAAGATACATTGTTGTTAGTTAATGATGTGTGTGACTTAATATTTCTTAAAAGATAAATTGTTAATGCATTTTTAGGCAATGGCATCAATGATGAGTGGCAAGTACCCCCTACACCCAACCATACAAATCACAAGTATTCACACATGATCCAATCAAATTCCATGGATGGGACTAGTTGTGGCATCTAGATCATTATGCCTTAATTACAGTTCACTATCTTCCCACTTGGACTAGTGGTAACTTTGTCACGTATGATTTAGTCCAAAGTGAGCCATATGATTCTTGATGTTTTTTTGGCCTTATGCTACTCCTAATGATAATCAAGAAATCAATTATTTAAACTAATTAACAATGGAAAGTAAAGTTGATGAATGACCGGATTTGATATCAGATATCTGATATTGGAGCCTCGACATTAGATACCCAATGTCAGAGCCCAAGATGCGATGTTGAATATCTGATATTTGCAGGGTATATGCCAACCTATAAATATAGTGCTTAGGCTCATGATTTTCATGTTAGTTTTTTTCATAGATAGTGAAGCTCTTGCAATTTTTTTTCTCTAGAGTTAGAATATTTTTTGAGTGTCTACAACAGGAGTCTAAGTGTGTACAAATCTTTGTTTGAGCACTGATGTACTTGAGCATAGCAGTGTGACGAGAATAAAAATAAACCCTTTTGATCATCCTTGCAGTACTAAGAATAGATTAATGTTTCTTTGATGCATTTAATATTCATGTACTTTACTTTAATGCACTTTAATTAAGCATTTAATTTCTAGTTGTTAATGAACACAAGCACGACCACTTCGAGCATACGGGTAGCACTTGGTAACCCAGAAATGCTTAATGTTTAGTAACCCAAAAATGCTTAATGTTTAGTAACCCAGCAATGCTACATGTGTTCAGGATGTGTCTAGAGAGTGGAAATGGGTACTTGTGTTAGGCTAGCTAGGTAGTAGATTAATCAGATATTAAATTCCTATACCTTTCATTTTTGTCTTAGGCGATTAAACTTTCAAAACATAAAATGATAAAAATCATGTGCCTCAATTACACTTAAACCATATCCTTGAGTTTCACAAGTGTAGTTGGGAAGGCAATGAAAGTTTTCAACATTCATTTCACTTCCTAGAGGATTAGTGCACTAGAGAACTATAGGTCCACAAAATTTGACCAGATCGCATGTGAACGCCTTAATGATTCGTATGGTTGGGCATAGGGATACCTCACCACTCATCATTGACACCATTGTCAGGGACCTTTTAGTTGTTTCATGCACTATCTAGGACTTAGTGAAAATTATTTAAATCATTGAAACAAACCTTAGATTCATATCACATCTTAAGATTACTGGAAAAATTTTAAGTACACTACATTTTTATTTTTCTAACATAAAATGTCTTCTTCTCACAGGAGTGATTCTCTACCCAAGTTTGATGAGGTACCTCGACTGATGCCTCAGCAATACCAAGTGGGATATGCTCATCTTGATGAGTATGTACCAAACTTCACCTTCATCCTATACCAGGATGAATAGCTACAATGGTGTAACATGAAGGGAAAAATTTTTTTACCACTCAACTGATTCATTCCTACAATGCTATAACAAATGCTTATATGATGGGGTCTCCAAGGACTTTATGCTGAGTACGTAGTGTAGGATAGTGATGCCAAGGATTATCATTCCACTAAGGCACAATGTATCAGAGATCGCTAGTTAGAACAACGTTATAAATCTACGAAGGGAAAAGGATTTAATGATTCCCCATTCCTGTTGTACCAAAAAGATGGTGGAGAGCCCTTCTTTGGGGATTTTCCATTCTGTGAAATTCCTCTCTTTGACTTTGGTGAAGGAGGTCAAAACCAAAACTTGTAGTCCATGATTTACAATCTTGGTTCTGAATAGATCCAATGACAAAGAAGGATCCAAAGAGGCAAGTCAAGGTATGAATGCGAACAAGAAATAAGATTGTGATCATGGTTATGATCACCTAAGGGGTGGTAGCAGGCACTATGATGGTGATAGTCCTCCTTTCTCTTCACCTTCATCATCATCCTCTTCTTCTTCTAGCTTTCATCACAACTATAAAGGGCATGACCATGATGGAGGTAATTGACGGGACCAAAATGATCAAAGAGACCATTGGGCAAGGTAAAACCAGGGGCATGAGCATTTAAGATAGACACGATGCCATGAACAAAGGGATAGTAGAAAGCATTGTAAGCACCAAAATCAAGGCCTCGATGAGCTTTTTCTTACTACTCAGAGTATGCTAAACATTACAGAGGTAGTGCAAATTCCAACAAGGCATGTAAAGGATAGTTGAATCAAAAGACTATATATGAAAAATATCCCTAGGTTTGAATGGAGATATAACTCAAATCTGTAGAACCATATCCAAGCTTTTCAAGATGCATGTGCCTTGAAAAACATAGAGAGTAAATGGAAAAAGTTTAAGTTGTTTCCAAGGACACTCATTAAAGAAGCAAAAAACTAATATCGGTCCTTAAAACCAAAATCTATCAAACAATGGAGTACAATGTTTGAATTGTTCAATGATAAATATCAAACATACTCCAGAGTGTCCAACTTGAGAAGGCAGATCCAAGGACAGAAATAAGAAACACATGAACCCTTAGATGCCACCATCGACCGATACTATTCCTAATGAAAAAATGTCCTAGCCATGGTTATTCTCAACTAGATCAACTTCATCACATCATAGACGAGCTTTGATCTAAAACAAGGAGAACCCTTGGCATCTATGCCCAAGGGTGACTATCAAAATTAAGCATCCATTAGATCCAAAGATTGATTAAGTAGGTAGCTAAAAAGGAAGGTTAATTAAGAAAATAAGAAAGTTCATAAGAGTATAATCGTGATCCTTCCATTCACAAGAGGGAGGTTCAATTTTGTGATAGTGAGGAAGAATCAGCACTTGATGAGATGGAAAATAGGAAAGCCTTGCCACTTTAAAAATTTCAATTTGAAATTATGGCCAAGGTTGATCAATTATGGAACTTCAAGCTATCCTAAAAATTATTGAAGAGTCCAAAGAACAAGATAGTGATCATGAGCACAGGAGGTGCAAGGAAGTTGAACATGCCTATCAAAAAGGTAAGGGAAAGATTGCTATAATAGAAGAAGTTGCAGAAAGCAAATCAAATGATGATGATGGATGTGACATCTACCAGTATGAACATCCTAAGGGATGTTTCCCCATAGTGTCACACTTACATGAGTCTAAGGTGTATGCTTTAAATCCACAACTAACACAAAGGCAAACATCCAGAAGATTACCTTATCCTCAAGGTAACTCTAGGAAGTTTCATCAACCACAATAGTATTATCCAAGTGGAACTCCTCTACAACCATATGAGCAATATGAATAGTGGCAGCAACCATAGTCATGGGTTCTGGCACCACCAAGGTAGTAATACCCTTACAGATAACCTAATCCATATGGGTATTATATTCAGCAACCCTTGTCTCCACATGACTCCTCCAATCATGTTTCTACTTTCCAATCTCACTACCACCACCCTTTTGATTATTATCGAACTCATTCTCCACATGCAAGAAGGGATACCACCTCTTACCCCTATCCTTCTCCTGTTCTTACACATCTTCCTCCTCCAACCGCATAGCTAACACCTACTTCACCTATGCAGGGTGAACTCCCAGCTCAACCACAACAACATAATGCTACTAGGGTCGCTAATTTGCAATCGGTTCATCAACCAAGTGGTTTGGATACTTGATCAAAGAAAAGACCTTTCTTTTGACCACGCAATCTACCTAAGCCCTCAAATACACCTATGGTTGACAATCCTATTCCTTTGTCTTCCTCTGTATCAAATTCCTTCAAGTCCCCTTTAAACCAAACATTGCCCAAGATCCACATTATGAAGCTTACTCATGTTGTATCTGATTAGATCCATGTTGGAAACATTTCCAGGAAGTTAGCAAATCCTAGGAGTCTTCTAATCTATTTATAGATTGCTAGGAATGAACCATGCAAAGCTCTTCTTAATTTCGGTTTTGGTGTCAACCTAATCTCTCATGAGATGTATACTACATGGAACCTACCTCTTTTATAGAAAATCAATATTAGATTAGCATTGGTAGACCAATCCATTACTATTCCATTGGGACTGGTAGAAGACATTGTGACCACTATCTATGGGTGGTCTTATCCTACTAATTTCCTAGTGATCAAAGTGGAGAACTGTAAAGGGGACTTCCCAATCATCATGGAATGGGCATGGCTAAGCACCATTGATGTAAGAATGAGTATTAGAGATCTTTCCCTGGAAATATCCAAAGAAAATGCATTTAAGAAGATCGAGAAGAAGCAAGTTCCATGCATCGCATACAGTGATATAGGGTGTAATTGTGTCTAAAAACTCTAGGTAGTAAAATGAGCATTTATATTTGCATGCACATAGTATGCATTGAAAGCATAAATTCAAAGGTTTCTGTACACAACAGCCACAAAATAGGAGGGCACCCAGTGGCTGACCGCTAATTCTGAGAGTAGCACACTTTACATGGAACCAACCGAGAGCCTGATATGCGCATATGTTGTAAGCATGGATGAACTAGAGCAAGTTCATCACCAACTCTCTAATGATGCAAATAATGATACCTATTGAGGAGAGTTGGAAATTCCTAAAAATTTCAAGCAAGAGCCCCTTGAACTAAAAACTCTACCAATTGGAATAGAATATATGTTCTTAAAAAATGGGAAGTTGTTCATAATCAATGCAAATCTTTCTCTAGAATAAAAAAAGATACTGTTGAATGTGGTTGAAAAATGGGTAGCAGCCTTTGCCTAGTCATATCCTAAACTCACAGGAATTGATCTTAGGATATGCCAGCATCACATCTACATTGATCCGGCCATGAAGCCAAAGAGATAGCCACAAAGGTGATTGAACCCCAAACTAAAGCAAATCGTCAAGGAAGAAATTGAACAACTCCTCAAGACAAGATTTATTTATCCCATTGCAAATAGTGAGTGGGTTAGTCCACTTGTTATTATGCCTAAGAAAGGTGACAAGTGGAGGGTTTGCATAGATTTTTGGCTACTAAATATGGCGACATTCAAGGACCATTTTCCATTTCCATTTGTTGATCAGGTGTTAGACAAAATATTTGGGCATTATTACTACAGTTTTCTGGATGGTTATAATGGCTATAACCAAATCTGAATCATGCCTAAAGATCAAGCCAAAACAACATTCACAAGTCCCTAGGGAACTTTTGCATATTACAAGATGCCTTTTGGTCTTTGTAATGCCCCTACTACCTTTCAATGCCTGGTTCTAAGCATTTTTCAATAGCAAATTGGTAGTGGTGTGGAAGTCTTCATGGATAACTTCTCCACCTATGGAGCTATATTGGAGTAAGCCCTAGATTTCCTTAAGCAAGTACTGAAATGATGCATTAAGATAAACCTTAGGCTTAACTAGCAAAAGAGTCATCTAACGGTCCAGGAAGGCATTGTATTGGGGCACAGAATATCACAAGCAAAAATTGAGGTTGACGCCAAAAAAATAAGGGTCATCCAATAAATAACCTACCAACTAGAAAGACTAATGAATCTCAACTTGCTAGATGAAACCTGATTAGCGGCTCTATCATCTAATGAGTTGCACAAGGTCTACAACAAAAAGTGGCATGACCTTAAAATTAGAAAAGTCAAACTTCAACCAGGAGATAAGGTTCTCTACAAGAACCCCACACACGTACCTCAACAAACTAAGTTCCAAACATTGTGGGAAGGACCTTATATAATTTATGAAACTTTTCCTTCAAGAGCCATCATGAACGACAAACCTAAAAGCCCAAACAAAAAACAAGTGATCAACATACAATAAGTCAAACCTTTCCACAAGCATAAGCTAGAAAATACAACAAATGCCTCATCAGATGGAGAACCACACTCAACATTTTGAATCTCATCCTTTCAACTCATTTGTGGGAGAGATGGCCATCCATGTTAACTATATAAGCAGCTCCTCAGTATTTCATCATTTTTGTTTTACACATTCTTTATTTTACATCTTCTTGTTTTCATGTTATTAATCTTTTCTAATTTTTGTTTTACAATATCGTTAGTACATTTGTTATTTCTTGAATATTTTACACTTTCTTTTATATTTTCTCTTATTCTGGTGTGATTTTCTAACTTTTTGTTAATACATCCCAAGCATAATGGTAATTCGTTGCTTGATGGTGGTATGTACTATGTTGTTATTTGATTGTTGGTGTCTAGATTCTAGCTTTAAATTTTTTACTAATAATTAGTACATGGTTTCTTTTCATGCAACAAGCAGTGAGTCCACAACATCCACCCATCCACAAACTCTATGGTTTTCCTTATTCTGGAAATGTGCAATCCCTTTTTAATTAACAAAACTATAACGAATTTGTGAATTTAGTAGTTTCTAAAATAGGAAAGGATTCAAAGGTTTGAACAAGGTGTGACTTTAAAGAGATTCGGTATTCTTTATGCTTTTCTACTTGCTTGGATGCCTGTGTGTTTTCATGGATTTCTTACCATTTCATGTCAACCAATAAAGGAAGTTGAATAAGTCTTTGCATGGTGTGGTTCTCATAAAAAAAATGGGAATTCAAAGCACACCCCTTAGACAAAATAAATGGGCCACAAGCACTTGTTATGGAACTAGAAAGACATGTACCCATGCCTAAAGGTTCCCTCTAACTAAGGTCCTTCCTCACTTCCTACTTCTCTTTTCTTCTCCAATAAGGAATGGTGGTTGTTCTATGGAAGCATCATTGTGTCTCAAGGGGATGGATTGGTCTTAGAATGGCGATGCAAAGTCACTGAATGTGGTTGGTTTTGGTCTGGACTAAGGATGGATCTTATTAAGTCATTTAACCATAAAATTTACAAGGGACTTCCTATGACCTTAATCAAGAACTCCATTCCACCCTCTCTCATCCATCTATGCTTTCCATGTTTCACCTCATTATCGATTTCATGTTCTTGATTTGATGTCCTAGTTTGATGTGTTAAAATTCTTAGGTAGTTTCTTCCAGGTTTTTGTACTTAACCTTCCATAGCCATTAATCATCCATGAGGCCCACAGACTCCTCAATTTGAAGTTATGCAAGGAAAATAAAAGGCTTATGCCTACTTTGGGGAGGATCCACTTGCATATCTTTTGCTTGGGTTAGTTAAGTTCTTTATCCTTAAACACTCTTACAATCAAATCCTTTTGTTTGCCTCATCAATGACATCCAATTGTGCACATCTTCACAACATTTTTCAATGAACTTTTCTTTTTATTGTTGTAAATTCTTACACCCTCTTCAAATATTTCCTTGTGTAGAACTTTTTCAAATTTAATGGACTACTTATCTATTTTACCCTATTTGTCAATCTTCCCGCTAACACTCCTAAAGAAATCAATCTATCACAATCACAACCTAGCCAAGTGTTACCACTGATAAGATAAGGTACTTAACAACTATGTGTTACATATTACATACTAATTCGGGATTTTGTTGTGATTGCAGTGGGAAGCATGGACTAGAAGCGAGACTATCTTGACCAAGGATGATGCAACAATACCACACGATGAGGACCATTCATGATCGTTGGATCTTCTCTCTTACTTTTTAGCTACCAAGAGGCATTGAATGTCACTTTTATCTAGGATGTTCACTTCTCTTATCATGAACACCCAATTTGTAAAGATTATGACTTCATACACTTGGGCACTTAGAGCCTGTTTGTTCCACCTGAGTCAGTTTGTATGTTAGTCAATAATCTCATACCTTCCCAATATTTTGTAAGGAACTTGTTCCTCCTCTTCTTCACTCAAAAATGAGTTTTCATTCAGTTGTGGGGGTATGATGAATCATGTTTTAACTGGCTCCAATATCGAAGCCCAAGACACAATGTTAAATATCTAATATCCCAAGGTATATGCCAGCTTATAAATAGAGTGCTTGGGCTCACGATTTTCATGTTAGTATTTGTCATAGATAACGAAGCTCTTGCAGTTTGTTTTCTCTAGAGTTAAAATATTTTTTGAGTGCTTACAGTAGGAGTCTAAGTGTGTACCGGTCTTTGTTCAAGCATTGATGTACCTAAGCATAATAGTGTGATGAGAATAAAAACAAACCCTTTTGATCATCCTTGCAGCACTAAGAATAGATTAATGTTTCTTTGATGCATTTAATATTCATGCACTTTACTTTAATACACTTTAATTAGCAATTAATTTCTAGTTGTTAATGAACACAAGCACAACCGCTTCGAGTATACGTGTAGCACTTGGTAACCCAAAAACGCTTAACGTTTAGCAACCCAGCAGTGCTACATGCATTTAGAATGTGTCTAAAGAGTGGAAACAGGTACTTGTGTTAGGCTAGCTATGCAGTAGATTAATCAGATATTAAATTCCTATACTTTTCATTCTTGTCTTAGGTGATTAAACTTTCAAAACACAAAATGATAAAAATCATGTGCCTCAATTACACTTAAACCATATCCATATGCTTCACAAGTATGGTTGGGAAGACAACGAACGTTCTCAATGTCCATTTCACTTATTAGAGGATTAGTGCATTGGAGAACTATAGATCCACAAAATTCAACCGGATCGCACATGAACACCTTCGTGATTTGTATGGTTGGGCGTAGGGGTAGCTCGCGGCTCTTCAAAAGTCTAAACTAGCCTATGAGCAATAAGTGTCTATTCCCAGCTTGTCATACACATCCCAAACCCACATATCCACTACTAGGATTGCCGAGTGCTGTGCTACTGGGTGAACCAAGCAATAACGTTGTTGGGATTACCAAGCGAATACGTGTTTACGCTTAAACTAGTTCCGCTCATTCTGCAAATTGATTAATATGCATGGAAACGTAAATATTAACTAAGTATATAAAATATAAATTGCATTAAAAGTAAATTTAATTTAAGTTAAAGTGCTGCAATGAATAAGAATCAATCTCGATCTTATTGTCATTCATGGAATGTGTCTCGACACATTGCCACTTGAATAAGAAAACATACAACTAACTCAAATCCACACTACAAGCACTCTCTGATTGTTTTCTAAGACTACGTAATAAAACTGTAATAGTTCAACTACTCTATTGACAAAAAACTCTCAAGCCATGCACCCAAGTGTTATATTTATAGGTCGACACACATCCCACTATATCGGATATCTAACATTGCTACTTGGTTCCCAATATCAGGTATCCAATATCGGAGCTAGACAAAATACACTTCATTAGTAGGCTAAATATGTATTTGATTGGAGGTTTCATGCCCCTTCGTTTTTCATACTCATTGATATATTGAGGGTTATATCAATTCAAAGATCATTTTTGACTGTGTGCTAAGTTTTCCAATACTTACGTTAATATATCCTTGTAGAAGTGAAAAGAACATTTCTACAAAAAAAACATTTTTGACACAAGGATAGCCAATATAATTTCTAATGTTTCCAAGCCTATAGGTCCTTTCTAGTACTTAGAATTTTCTTGCTTTGAGTATTTTACCATAGCTTTATTTCCTTTGCTTGTATCCACTTATTACACATGGAAAATTGGTTGATTTGTTCCAAATGTTACCCAAGAACACTTGGGTACTTTTCTTAATTATGTTTTCAAAACTCATTGCATGTATTTCTACTGTCCAATAGATTCAGGGGGTCTATAAATAGAATAAAGTTTTAGTTTCAAGTCTATAAATAGAATAAAGTTTCAGTTTCAAGTTCACTTGTATGTTTTAGTAGTCTATGGCAGTTTGTGTGTTCATCTAGAGTGCATTAGTTAGTTGCTACAGAAGATAACTCAAGCCCCTTGCACATGAACTAACAAAGGTGACAGTTTTTGGACATTGCTCCCAAGACTTTCAAAGCCTCTGCAAAGGAGAGGGAAAACACAAGTGTTTTTAGGTGATTCCATGCATTTGCACGTTATAGGTGCAGCTAGGTTTGATTGTGCATATCACACCATTGTCACCGTTAACCATTGTTAGTAACTAGGTATGCGCAATTCCTGTGACAAATTGTTACCAGTACCAGGTATGGATTACTAACACTGGTTAGAAACAACAATCTCATGTGTGTGTGGGACGATCTTGGTAGATGTAAATCCTATTTGTCCCTGCACAGGTGCTGTAAAATAGGTGGTCTGGCAAATATCAGGATAAAGATGAAGCTTTAACAAAAAATAGGGAACCATCGCATATTATATAATCGATGCTTTAATTAATAGTTTTGCTTCATATCTGTATAGAATGCTATTAAATTAGGATGGTTTCCTCTGCATGCAATTAATATATTGATTGGAGTTACTTTCTTTTGATGGTACTTTTTTCTTGGTAACAGCGAACACAATTAAGTATCTCATACCAAGCTTTACGGTTTCTCCGGTCAAAAATCCATGAGAGTTTTAGGCAAACCATGTAACCCCCACTTATTTTGAAACTTGCTACAGACTTTTTTGCACCATTAAGTTTGTGCTATCATTTTCATACGATGTGTTGCAATATACCCTGTTAACTAATGCATCAACATTTTAATCTTGCCATCCTCCTCAACTCTTATATAATAATCACAAGCATTCCATACAATGAAAGCTTATGTTAAATCTCCTAAGCATATATTTATACCTTGGTTACGTGTTTGCTTTTTGTTTAACAAAATTATGATGTTAGCATGGATAATTTGGTGAGGATAATTTTATTTTTTCACATGCCCCTAGATGTTATCTACTTGCACCCTTTATAATCAAGCTTGTATCTTGTGCAATCACAAAGTCGCATGTTCTTACAATGCAGCTGTGTCATTCACTATTACTTAAAATGTAAATACTGTTACTTCCCCAGTATACAAAGGAAATGTTGAAGGGATAGTTGCTGACAGCATTTAACCTACAGCTTAATGTAGCTTGAATGTAAATGCTGCATGAAAGGAGTACTTAAAATGATAATTAAAGACCTCATTTTTCTCATATTCATTATCATCCAAAGGAATTTAGGAGTTTAAAAGTTTAAAACCATTTTCCTGCACTCTGATTTTTCTTAACAGGTTTCACAATGACATTATAAGATACCTGCGGTTTCCGTGAGAGCCCTATCTGTCAAATTATTGGAATAACTTAAGTTTCAAGGCCATAGATTTTTTTGAAATACATGCACCCCTAAACTTCATTTATGCCCTTCTCATGGAATGGGCCATCCACATCTATGGTAACCAAAAAGACAAAGCACAAACGAAATTAAATAGTTTAGAAGATATTGATGAAACAGAATAACAAAAGGACAACGTTTCCAATACCATCCACTTGTAATGCACAATTCCAATACCATCCACTTGTAATGCACAATAATCCAAGATTTTCCTCAAGATCTTGTATTGAAATGTCTAGCTCAGTCCAGATCCTTGGCATCTCCTAAGTTTAAGATAATGATCACATGCTTACTTGCAGCAGCTTTTATAAATACTACTTTTGTTGAGAGACCCAAGCTTACCGTGACTGAACAACCTTATCTATCTGATGCTGTTAACTGACCCAGCCACTTACGATAACGAAGTACCTTAGGCCAAATTTTATGGTCGATGAAATGTGATTTTCATTGATAAGAAGAGCAATCCGGTTACAAGCTTCAGGTTTGGTTAAATTTATTCCCTTCCGCACGGCTTAGCTAGTAAATAATGTTCAAGCATATAAAACAACCACAATAAGTCACTGCAGCATTTGTAACAGCAATATTCTCTCGTTATCAAAGTTTGGAGGTGGCCAATTTAATCAAATCCTTTCTCAGTAGTTTCCCTGCAGCAGTTTTGGGAATCTCCATAACAAAACTTACTCTTCTTATCTTCTTGTAAGGGGCCACCTACATTGCAGTGGAAGGAAAATTTAAGAGAATTTTTTTCAACCAAACAAAAATGTTAAGAGATGCTCATTATGGAAGTTGATTATTTAATTCAAATGAGCATTCAGTTGCAGACCAGTGCAAATACCTGTTTAGCTACAAAATCAATAACACCTGCTTCAGACAGTTGGCTGTCTGGTTTTCTAACAACGTAGGCCATAGGAATTTGTCCTGCTTCTCGATCTGGAAATCTGTAATCACAAAATACAGGGTTTGAAATATAAATCTTCCCACAGCTGCCAAATAATAATTATTACACAAGAATCTCATATAGAACATAAGAAGACTCCTATCAATCTAATGTTGGCATTTGCTAACAAAGCATGGTGATAGGCCTTGCGGTATCACTGCAGCTTCAACAATATCAGGGTGGGAATGAAGAAGAGCTTCTAATTCAGCAGGAGCAAGCTGTACCATAAAAAGTTATTGAGCCACCGGGCAGCTGAAAATGGTATAGAAATAATATTTGATGTTAAGAATTTACAAGATGCTATACCTAATAACCTTTATATTTGATCAACTCTTTGATTCTGTCAACTATGAAGACATAGACCTCCTCATCAATGTAGCAAAGGTCTCCTGTTCGCAGCCAGCCTTGTGAATCCAAAGCTGTGGCTGTGGCTTCTGGGTTGCTGAAGTAGCCTGTCAGATGATGAAAAATGAAAAACCATAACTAATACGTTATAAAAAAAATCATACAAGATACAAATAATATTAACATGGACTACTTATACAATTTCTGCTTTTAGGTCACAAGTTCTTGGAAGACTTTCTATAAATTTTCATTTGTACACATGCCAGTTGAAAAAAGTAGATGATACGATGGATATAGACCTTTCATGACAACTGGGCCACGAAGCCACAGTTCTCCCTTTTGATTTGGGCGCATTTCTAATCCTGAATCAGGATCCACTACTTTTGCTTGCATGTTTGGGACCAACATTCCAACCGCACCATAATGTCTACTTTCTTCTTGTGTGTGGGTAGTTGATCCCACTCCAACTGTTTCAGTAAGTCCATAGCCCTACAAAACATATTCAAGGCACACCCAAATCATTCAAGCCTGACTTGCTAAATTTCTCCAAAATGTTTGATTACAAGCACTGGGATAAAGTACATATTAATAGATTCACCCGGGGAACCAGAAGCAAGCTCTCAGAAAGGATTTAACATACTACTGTTAACTGCAGCATGCTTCACGATAGATACATCCAATAGCTTAAGATAACTTCTACAGGTACGTTAAACCTACCCAACGTAACAAATTGGTAATATTTAACCACAACGCAATGCTTCCAACGATTCAATGCTTCCAACGATTCAGCAAACTAGGAGTTCAATGGAATTATCCATCATATGCTTGATATAAAGAGATAGCCAGGGAAAACCTTGTCATTGCACTACTGTGTTTAATTGCTTAAATATGGTATATCTGTGCTAGTTTCCATGGAAAATTAGCTTGTCTTAACAAAAGTGAAAATGACTACAATGTGATGATTCTCATATGCTAGCGCTCTTTTGAGTCTAAAGAAAACAAAAGCATATCTACAGAAGGTTAGTCATCCATCTTTAAATAAGAGGCTCTAACAGCAGTTTTGGCAAGGACATTACATTCCTTGACAAATAAATATAACATTCATTTCTATAGGTAAACGAAAACACCTTTGGCCCACCCAACAAAGTCATTAGGATTTCTTATGAAAGCAATCTGCCATAATCAAACTCTTCTGGGACTTTATTTACTGAATACCAGTATTTCACTGGCATTCTTGGCGACAGCTTGAAATTTATTAAGCATGTTGAAAGTGTAGTATTTCACACAAAAGAAAGCTTCTCGGTAAGAAGAATAATTTCCACAGATGCGCAGAGAGTCCTTATGTTGGATTATACAAAATTAAGCTATTTGGAACCAACCACTGTGCTCCTTATGTTGGATTATACAAAATTAAGCTTTTTGGAGCCAACCACTATGCTGTAGCTCATTTGTTTAAGTACGCTTCACAGGTTCGCCACAAATGGATGTGTGTTTCTAACTTTAAGTTTAGTTACGAAAATGTATCCTGACTGATGTCCATCCCCTAGCCAATAAATATTTCCAAAACCCATTTATTCAGATAGAAAAAGAAAGGAACTGCATCTGCAAGTTAGAAGCAGCAGATTTTCAGTTTGACAAGCTTAACAATTACCTAAAAGAGAAATAAAAGAACTAAAAAAGTACAAACAGGTACCTGCATAATGGTAACTCTGGGGAACTGGGATGTGAAATCCTCTGCTGCTTCCTTGCTAAGAGGAGCTCCTCCACAAAGGACAGTATGTAGAGAGCTCAAATCAAATTTTTTGGCAACATTAGTCTTTGTGAGAGCCAACACTACGGGTGGCACTACAGGCAGATAAGTCACCCTATTTGGTGAGGACAACTACACTTGATCCGGATGCCGGAAGTGAACAAGCAAAGAAAATGAGCCCATATATATGAAACATTGGCACAGTGCACAAAAATGTTTCTTTCATAGCTTTGGTAGTTTTGCCATCGAATCCAAGGCGGGCAAGAAGAATAGATACCATGGAAATGTGATTCCTGTGAGTGGAGATTACTCCTTTGCTCATGCCAGTGGTACCTGCATTTTATTTTCAAAAAAAAAACATAAGACCAATGGCATGAATAAGATCTTTTTAACTGTGTTAGGATAAAAATAAGAAGCAAAAATCTTCAGATAAAGCTTGTTGGGGCCATGCACATGAGACGCCATTATGGTAACAATTGTTTACATTGTGTTAAAGTCAATTCCTTTGACAGTTAATAGAAATCACAAGCATTACTGCCCAGATGAATGCAACCTAGTAGTAATGGATTTTTGGATAAAGCTTCTTGAGGCCATGCACATGGGCAACAATCCTTTACATTGTATTAAAGTCAATTCCTTTGACAATTAATAGAAATCACAATTGCTACCACTAGATGAAATGCAACCTAGTAATAATGAATTTTCAGATAAAGCTTCTTGAGGCTGTACACATGAGCCGTTACACCTAACCATTGTTAATATTCTATTAAAGTCAATTCCTTTGATAACTAATAGAAATCATAATTGTTATCACCTAGATGAAATGCAACTTAGTAGTAATGAATATTAATTGTCATACTCTATTTCATTCAGCAATTGATATAAACCATAAAATTTGATATAAACTATTCTAGACTGACACATCTCTAAACAATTATTAATAACTACCATGTGCATCTAAGTCAACCCAAACTACTAACAATTGTTATAAAAAATCTACTCATGATAGAACAAAAATATGCGAGATGCTGGCTTTTACCCAAACGAAATGTAATGAGTTTCCGAAAATATAAACCCTCTCCAAAAACCTAAAATTCAAAGTTTGAAACAATCCTAGTATCCAGTCAACCTAAAATTCAAAGTTTGAAACAATCCTAGTATCCACTGACTGGTCAAAACCCACAGCAGCATATTCTGAAAATCCAAAATTCAATGTTTCAAACAATCATAATACCCACTAAGTGGTGAAACCCACAAAAACCCACAACAGCAAATTCTGAAATTCTTACCTGAAGAGTACAGAAGCGTGGCAACATCATCCTGGCGAATTCTAACCACAGGAGCATCGTCAGGACTAAACCCAGCAATCAAACCCTGAAGCGTGGCCACAAATTTGCCGCCAGAGCTCTGGGGAACCTCCACGGCTTCCGTGATCAGAACAGTGGGAAGACTGACCTTGGAAGCCAATTCCGGCACAGCGAAGGCGATTTTGGCACCAGAATCTCTCACTTGCCGGGCAATCTCAACCGTAGTATTCAACGGATTTGCAGTGGTAATGATTGCTCCCACTAAAAAAACCGCCATACACACCACCGGAAAACTGATTGAATTCGGAGACAGCAGCAGCACAACGTCGGATTTCTTGATTCCCAGCGAGGCCAGGCCCGCAGAGAGAGATCTAATCATGAACCAGAAATCATTGTAGCTCAGATGCCGCCCTGTGCTGTAATCGATGAAGGCTACTGTGCCAGAATGCTGCTTCTGGGCTACGAAGGACGGCAGAGACAGGAATTCTTGCTGGGGAAAATCCAGAGGCTTTCTCTTGCTGTAGTAGATCCCTGTGGCTTCGCAGTAGCCGCATCTGGAATCGATTCTGCTGTGAGAATCCATGGCTGTTCCTGATTCTGGGTTTCAGTTTGATTTGAGAAAGAGCAGGAATGTTTTCTGGAGTTTGCAGTGAAATTTCACAAATGTTTTGCACAGCATCGCACCTTTACCAGTTCCGGGTTTTAATGTGATTTGAGCAGGAGTGGGTTCGCAGTAAAATTTCACAGATGTTTGCACAGCATCATGTCCTTCCTGGTTGTAGGTCTCAGTTTGATTTAAGTAAAAGCAGGAATGTTTCAGGGTTTCAGTTTGATTTGAGCAGGAGGAGCAAGAATGTTTTTGGGGTTTGCAGGGAAATTTCACAAATGTTTGGTACAGCATCGCATCTGAAAATGCTGTGATCCGATTTTAAGATGTGATTATAAGATGCAATGCTGTGCGAAATATTTGTGCAAAATCGCAGGTCATGCATAAGCATAAATTCATGTGATTGCAAATAAAAAACAATTAAAATATACTGATATCGTTATCTGGCAAATTCTGACATCATCACTGCTATCGTCATAACACAGAAGTGCACGCATGTGCAATTATACTTTGACCTTTTTTAGGACGTGTATAATTATTGTAGAAACAATTACTGCAAAACACCTTCATTTACATATGCCATCAGAGAGAATTTTAGGTTTGTATTTCTGAGCTGAAAAATATCCCTGAGATGGTAGACTTGTTATGGGGCAAACATGCCTCTACTGCCATTGCTCTGGGAAATTGACCGGGAGTTTGTTGAAGCCTACCATGGCGGCCAATTAGAAAATAATTTGTCACTGTTTTACAACGAGTGGAACCATTAGCATTCAAGATCAACGTTACTTTTTCTTGCAAAAATTTGCGTTTGAGCACTTTTATACACGTAAATATTACCCTTACAAGTTTTAACTGTATTGATATATTTTATAGAGAGACTCCCATTTAGTGACTTTACTCAAATTTAAGAAGGGAAGCTTCTATGCAAAGATTCTTGTTGAAGAAGGTTGCATGAATGCATAGGTCTTTCCCAAGGCTACAGGAGATTAATCAACTCATGAATATCCATTTTGAACTTTGCTGCTTGAGATTTGAGTTGGAAATGAATGAGGCAAAAGATCTACAATTTTTCCATCATTGTTAAATAACATATATTAGAATAATCAATCATTTTAAAGATGACATTACATCTACACGTTCAAATATAATATAGAATAATAGGCATAATGACTTTTCACAAAAATTTAAAATTAGCAGAAGTGGTGGCCAAAAAGCCAAATATAACATCATCTTGAGATAGTTTGCACGATGGAATTACTTTGGAAGCCCATGCCCACATGTGTTGTGCGGAGGGGCAATGCCAAAACACATGAACAAAATCCTCTTTACCACCACAGAGAGGGTAAGTAGGATTGTGAATCCCAAGATATTCGAGACATTTTTCGATAGGTAAACCTTGGTGAAGGAGACACTAGAGCAATTGCTTAATTTTAAGGAGAGTCAGTAGTTTCTAAATATGTTGGAAGAGGAGGATCTAGAATTGCTCCAAACTTGGTTTGTGCCAAGACTTGTTACATCATTGAATGATACTTGATGAGTCATGCAAAAGGTGAAAGAGGACATGCAGCTTGTAAGGCAAAAGTTTTGATCCATTAATCCATTGATGGCCATGAAAAGTGCTTTGCACTAAAACATCTTGCTACAAATGGAAATGAATGAAGGTATATGGTGCATTGCTTTAAACACCCTATACAGATTATTAAACTCAACCCCTAAAATCCATTGATTGGTGATGAGTGGCGAGGTACCCCTACACTCAACCATACAAATACAAGCGTTCGTGCACAATTCGGTCGAACTCCGCAGATGGACTAGTTTGTGGTATCTAGATAGTTACTTGTTGATTGCAATTCATTGTCTTCCCACCTCGACTAGTATTTGCTTCGTCACGTATGGTTTAATCCAGAGTGAGGTGTATGATCTGGTCCTAAACTAGTGCTACTCCTAGAGGCAATGGAAAACAACTTTGATTAAGCTAAGAGGGAAAGGGTGAAGAAAGTCTAAGCTAGCCTAAGTGCGATGAGCATCCATCCTTAATCATCCGTACACATCTTGGACCTCATGTACTACTATTAGGATTACCAAGCGCATGTCCTAAGTACACTACTAGGATACCAAGTAGTCACACTTAAATGCTCATGATTGAGTCATACTCATTCCGCATTTAATAACAGGGATAGGAGAGGAAGGTAAAGAGAGATTAAGTAAGAAAGTAATAAATAATAGTTAAAACTAAGTGAATGCTACAATGATGAAGTAATCTCAATCTTTATTGTCGATCATGTGCGTGTCCAAGTACATCACACTCAAATAAAGGTTCTGTACAATTACAATCATCACACTGCGGACATGCACTGGGGAAAGGGTTGAGA
Source organism: Gnetum montanum (assembly GCA_015680685.1). NCBI lineage: Eukaryota > Viridiplantae > Streptophyta > Gnetopsida > Gnetales > Gnetaceae > Gnetum > Gnetum montanum. Next base: position 156,432 of record MNCI01021833.1, read on the forward strand.
GAAATTGAAAACTAACAAAAAGATCCTACTCTAACACTAACTTTTCCTATTACTTTCCCATGTGCCCCATTGTGTATTTATAGGCTCACACAGGAACCATGATATCGCATATCCGATGTCACTTGTCAGGCCGCGATATCGTGTACCCAATATCAGGGGTTTGATATTGAAGCCTAACAAATCATGGTTCATCATACCCCCATGACTGAATGCAAACTCGTCCTCAAGTCGAACAAAATGAGAACAATCCCTATTGATTACACAGTGGATAAGTATGGGATTATTAATTGACTAAGAATTTATTCATGCCACAATGGAGGATTGCATACAATCAAAATTGGGACACGAACATAAAATTACAAAAGTACAAAACTTTGTTGGAACTCATGTAGTTCTAGGTGGCGGTGGTTCCTCCATGGGTCGCTTCCCTTTATCTTGTGCTCCAATTTTTGGAATTTGATGGCTCTGAAGGAGTGCCTAGAGCTTTTCCTCTTCAGTTCAAGAGTCCTGTGTCGTCCATGCTAATGCTCTAATGTTTGATGGAGTCGGCACTTTCCATGGACATGGTAGTTGCAGGAACATTTGATTTGCTTCGACATATCAGGCCACAAAAAATTGTCATTCCTCCTCGTAGGCTTTGGTTTTGTCCTTGTACTCCTGGTAATCTATAAGCTGTCAAGCTAAGTCTACTGTGACATCTTTTTGTCCCTGGTAGCTGGTTTTGACCACCTCTAACTCAAAATTTGTGACTTCTAACTTCTACAGCATCTTCTTGTGCTCTCCAAATTCTGTTTCATATTTTGTGTAGGTGGTAGCTACCTGCTTCTCTAGCTTTGTTCTTGAGCATCCTACTATTAACATGGCTAAATTGGCATATCATAGGTTTGCCAATTCTATGTACTCTGTAAGATCTTGTATCTGCAGGTCCCGGCTTTTAAGCTCTGCTTGGTGAATGAATGCATAGGTTTCCAATATGACCTGTCAATCCGCATGTTGAGCACTGAAGGTGTTAATGTGGGCCTTGGCCATATGGATCTCTTTTTCAATGACTTGCTTATACATCCCCACCTAATCTCTGAAGTGCTCCTTCAATTTCTCATGTCGCTTGGCCTCATTTTGCCACGCGCTTATTTCAATTGCCATCTTTTTACGGATTGCACGTACCTCCTCCATTAAGAGGGTTCGATTCTCTTTGGCCAAGCGATTCATGTCCTAGTTGACCCTGACTAACTATTCCCGTAGCTGCTAAAAATTATCTTCGAGAATATTCTTTTGTTTCTTCACAATGGTCAACCAAAGATTGTCTACAGCAAGCTGTTTATTCTCTTCTTGCAAGGCCTTGAGTACTTTGGCATGCGCATATGTTTGTGCTTGTGCCTTGGAAGCATCCCAATCAACCTTCTCTTTTTCCTCCACCACTCTTTTATTGTCTACCAATAATTTAGCGAGTTGCTTCATCCTGAAAGATTCTAGCTGGTCTAGGGGGATGAATTGAGATAGATCCTGCTATGCAGCTTGCAGGGTGATGAGCCTTTCTTGAAGTCTTTTCAACTCCACCTCTGCATGCTTGACCCTAATCTCTGCCATGACTAGCTTCCCTTTGGTGGAGATGAGGTCTGATTGGATTACTATGATATCTTACGGGATGTCAAACAAGGACGTCATCACTTGTCCTATCTACAGTAATCGATCGAGAACATCCTCATGCTCCACAGGAGTCATCAAGGGATCGTCCAAAGTTTGAGCATCATGTGCTCCTGCAAAATCCATTGATGGCATAATAGGGACATTGAAGGACTCTTTTATGTGATCTGTAACCACTTCTGCAGCTCCTGCTGCATCTTGGTGTTGCATAAACACGACTGTGGCACCTTCACCCATTTCCAATTGCACCTAAAAGGATGTAGTGTTTCCCGAGATCTGTTGTGACCAGTGTGTCTCCCCTCCTCTTGTTTGGATGGACACTTTTCCCCATGCACGATCTATGGAGACCGTGGATCATACGGCGTCTTCGATGACCCAGAAAAGATTGTTATCATCACGACTTCCCTAGCTGACCATCTTAGTGATGGCCCTGAGATGGCTCATTGACGGTTGATAATCCTATGGTAGTGGCGATGGTTGGTCTCGCTGGTCTTGCTAGGCCCTACTTCTTATTGTTGACTGAGCCATGTGCTTGGAAGTTGGCTAGGCTCTGTAGTTTGAGTTGCAGTGGGTCCCACCATCTATTCCTATTCCGGCTCTAATGTCTCACCAACACTTTTTCTTGGAGCTAGTGGTTTCAGCAATTCAGCAAATGAAGCATTTTAGGCTCTTCTAGGGATGTCATTGGTGTACCCTAGAATTCTAGCACACTGGCACAACTTCCTAATGAGATAGGGGAAGGGCAATGTGAACTTCCCTGTCTTGCATTCCTCAAATCGTCTCAAAATCTCCATGAGATACAGATGGGGGAGGTTAGCATTAACCTTGCTCATCAATATCGCACTTCCTCTAGTCACATATGTTGAGATCCTGTTTAGTCCTTTCGTGGGGAAGATGTGATAAGTGCTAATCTTGAAATAGATCCTCTCTTTCAAAGTCAACTCTACATATACCTTTTCTTCCTTTTCGTACGTCATTTTCAACCAAATTTTTTGCACATTGGCATCGGAGCGAGTGGACAGATGAGCAATTTTTGGCCCTGTATTCGGAAGATTCAACACTTCCAAAATGGCCTTGGCAAAAAAATCCACAGACACACCACTAATATTAACTATGGTGCCTTCTTCTTTATTGTGCCAAAATTGGGACATCTCTCCTGAGTACCAAGTGCCACTTTCAGAAAGGACAGGCCATAATGGGAACCCTTTGAGTTGGTCCCTAACTACTCAAGAGCGAACTCCGTGAAAGGTCCAAAGTTTAGTTCCACTATCACAGCTACTGACATGGACCTTTCATGAATCACCTAAACACATTCTGGGGACAATGTTGTCCTTATTTAGGTGCTTTAGTGGCTGCTCTTTCAGCTTGTCCTGATTGCATAGTAATAGGAGGTCCTTGATGGATGTTAAATGATTATGCCTCTTATTCTGCACATTTCTCAGGAGACGCCTGCCCTCTACCTCTCCTTGGTCATTTGGATGCACCTTGAGAGGGTTCTCCTTGCTATCCACATTTAGGGGTCATCTTCAATTACACGAGGCCATCCATTAGTAAGGTTGCTTACAAAGTTTGATTTATACCTTACTTCTTGCCTTTAATGAATTCATTTCTTATTTCATGTGATCCAGAGTTAGGAAATTTTATAAAAATGTCTGCTGAAATTTTTGATATTGGGCCCAATTTGATTAGGTGGTTCCACAAATTAATTCCCTTTGTATGAGTGAAGAGATAAAGTTGATTTGGCAACGTGTCTAACAGTTTTTACGGTCTTTTACCCTTTATGATATCCTTCGGGTGACGATGAATTTTGAAAAATTATGCATGACTTGGAGTGTACCCTCCCCCATGACTAAGTTGAACACTCCAGGTTCAGACAGGTTCAATTGGAATGGGAATCAGAGCATTAACGAATAAGTTATGGATCTTGGAACAAGAGGTGTGCAAGTTAGCAAGTTCGTGAAGACAAATTTAAACAACTCCCCCTGTGTGAATAGTTAAAATGATGTTGACCTACGTAGGGGGCCCATATATATAGGTTTTTTAGGGACACAATATCGCATACCCAATAGTGCGGACCTGATATCATGGCCCATTGAAAATAGGGTACTTAGTAAAATTAATAAATTTCTAAATTTCCAAGGCCACAAATGAAGGAATTTAGGTTAATTGGAAAGGTGCAGGATAACATTGAATAGACCAGAAGGCACAAAAGGTATAATGGGGTGGAATCTGACAATGACATTCCTGAATGGAACGAGGAAAAAGGACATGAGATGGTGTATAGGAACGTTTGAACTTAGAAGGATGATAAAGGAAAGAATAGATTTGGTAATGAAGTACTCGGAGGTTATAAAATGATGGGGGTGATGTGCAACAAGTACAAATTACAAAAGTTACGCAAGTGGATCTCCCCCAAAGCAAGTTCCTACCTATAATGCCCTTATGTAACCACACCTTAAAATGTTTGTAGGCACTAGAAGGGTTAATTGTAATCCACACCAATTCTACAAAACACACACATGTAGATACCACCGTGATGAGGTATGAATTCAATGCTACATAAGACACAAGTCACAAATACATGAATAGCGAGATGAGGCAAATTGTAGAAGGGATTATAGAGATTGGGACATGAGGTAACTGACCCAGGGCATAATGAATCTTGGGTGTAGAATGTGATTAATGTGTCATTAGCCCATTGTTCCAAAATCAAGACTAAGTCCATTCTTTCGATCAATGACATCGCATTGCTTCATCCAATGATGGACAACCATAAGAGCATCATGACAGCAAGGCATACAATCACTTGGTGTTTTGTTCAAGGGAGGAGTGATTTGGAGTTTCTTTGTGGTGCATTTTTTTTCGTCTAGCCTCTTTGGCACACTTTCTCCTCTCTCCTTTTTTTTCTTCTTCTTCTCTTTTTTTTTTTGAATGCTTAATCTAGAGAAGCCACCTACCTTCAGGCATGAATGCATTTCTTTCCAATGGGACCCCCTAAAATAGCATTGGGTTTCTCTTATTGAGTGTCTTTATTACTCTTACTCTCATTTTTTGTTAGATCTACAAAGATCTTAGTACAACTAGGCTGCATGGTAACTATTACAGATGTCACCAAAGAGAATCCACAAGTTCCCTTGATGTCACACCCTAGCCATTCCCTCTTGGTCCATCCTTCTTCTCTCTGGGTATAATGAGTACAAAATTACTTTAAGTTTTAATGATGTTAAGAATATCATTGTACCTAGAGTAGAACCTCTTATTAATAGAATGGTTGGGTGGATGTGATGGGCTCACTTTCCAAATAATTAGTTACTCGAGACTTGATAGAAAAGAACAACACCTCAACCAATGAGTCACATGAGTGTTTTATTCATAGATGAGATTACTCATAAAAAGATAAAAAGATAAAAGAATAAATAAAAATATGAAACAACCATTAAAAAGATAAAACCAAAAAATTGAAAGATGAAAAACTGGAAAACAAAAAATTGTAAAATTAAAGAAAAGAAAAAACATTTACTAATTCTACTTGTTAGAATGGAGGATATCCCCCATAACTAAATAATTGAGCATGGCTAGAATTAATAAATGGAATTTTGAATCCAAGCATTTTGGAAACATTGGAGTTCGATCATATCCAAACCATTAGGTATCCTTTGATGTGGTGATTGGAATATACCCAATTTGGGGTTCACACACTTGATTAAAGTAGGCATAATGGGGAAAATTATGAGATGTAGTCAATTGATAAGGAGTTGACCCACTATGGTACCCATGACCGTAAGATGGTATGCAATGATCAATATGTCTCCCTACGTGGCTATATTCATTGGGCCCCATAGTTGTTGGAGTTTTGATTGGTGGCCTTGATAAGGTAACACGAGGCATTGGATTCAAGGAGAAGGATGCACCATAGTGTTGAACTTGTGCTGAGTGGGAGGATGCAATGGTCTTGAAACTGTGTGGTCCCTTTCTATGATCATGTCTAAAGAAAGGATGCTTCTGGTGTTGTGGAGGACCTCCACTATTGTTGACAATGGCAACACAAGTGATGTTTGTGGGTTGGTTTTGTGGTGCAAAACCTTCTAAAACAACCAGTGGTGATGTAGAAGGAGGTGAAGGATGAGAATATTAAGGTTGAGGAGAAGCGTAAGGTACATGAGGTGGTGGTCCTATTGGAGAGGCTATGGGTTGATAATATTTAGGAGAATGATAATGATGTGGTGAGATAGAGGATGTTGACATAGTTGGGAAAACAAGATGTTGAACCTGATAAGCGCTTAGGTTCAGGTGATATGAAGGGTGTGACCAGTTTGAGGGTGGCCTCCCCCACAATTGGGATCTTTGCCACTATGATTGAACACGATATTTTTGTATGAACTTTGGATGTAACATTCTTCCCCAATGCTCATGTAAATGTGACAAGATTAGACATTGACCTTTGGGATGACCGTACAGACAAATGTTAGACTAATACATGTTATTAGCATTTGAGTTCTTATTCTCTTCAACCCTTCTTTTTGATTGTCTAAGGGTGTTTTGTCCTAATTCTTGGTTCATCATGGCTCTACCTCTAATAGCATTGGCCTATTCGTCACATTTTTCATGTATCCATTCCATCATCTTATTTATCTTTACCTCAATTTCATCTAGTGATTGTTGTACTCGCAAAGAAGTTTCCAACTCCTTGAGATGAGTTGATTTCTCCTCTTCATGATTATGGACCTTTGTTAAATTGATATTTTGGTCCCATTGATATTTTTCAACATTCTCCCATTTAGCCATTTCTCCTTCTTCCTTTGCTACCTGCTTGATAAGCTCTTGAAATTGGTGGGTTCGTAGCTTGTATAGTTGACCTGGGGCATACATCCCTAGGGTCTCCCTTGTCTTGTTATGGAGCCCATCTATGATGTGGTACATTAGCCTTTCCTTGGAGAATCCATGGCCTAGGCAATTGTTTAACAATGCATAATATCTTTCTAAGGCCATGTCCAAGGGTTCATATTGTGTTTTTTTCCATTCTTGGATTTGTCTCCTCAAAGCTAACACTCTTGCATAGGTTTGGTATCTTTCATTAAATAGTTCTACCATTGTCAATCAACGTCAAATTGATTTTGGTCTTAAGGACTTGTACCATACTTTTTCTTGGTCAACAAGNGTCAACGTCAAATTGATTTTGGTCTTAAGGACTTGTACCATACTTTTTCTTGGTCAACAAGTGTCGTAGGAAAGAGCTTAATTTTTTTCCACCCATTATCAATGTTGTTCCATACATAGGCATCATGAAAGGCTTGTAAATGATGTTGTGTATCTAAATCATAGCCTCCTAAAAATTTGGAAAAGTTATTTAAATCAAGCCTAGGTAGATGACTTTCCTTATGATGCCTACAAGATATTCGAATAGCCTCTTGTATATGCATTAGGCTCTTAATGGCCAGCAAGGGTTCATCGTCACTAGGTAGATTATGAGTTTGTAAGTTGGGATGATGTTGTCTTTGTTTATGTACATAGGAGACCCCTACATCAAATTGAGTACTCCAAACTTTGTCTTCATCATCATATAATTTGTTGGTTCTCCAATGAATTGCCTTACTAGTTGTTGCATTGCCATAGTCTTGTGAGAGAGACATTGTTATGAATTGTGTGTGACTTCATTGAAATTAAGTTTCTTTTCTAAAATATATATCGTGAATACTTTGTTACAGTGATCTTGTATGATATAACTAATCTAGATAACTAGCACCGTCCTTGGCAACAGCACCAATGATGAGTGGCGAGGTACCCCTACACTTAACCATACGAATATGAGCATTCACACACGATCCAGTTGAACTCTGCAGACGAACTAGTTGTGGTATCTAGATAGTTACTCGTTGATCGTAGTTCGCTGTCTTTCCACCTGAACTAGTATTTGCTTTGTCACGTATGGTTTAGTCTAGAGTGAGATGTATGATGTGGTCCTAAACTAGTGCTACTCCTAGAGGCAATGGAAAATAACTTTGATTAAGATAAGAGGGAAAGGATGAAGAGAGTTTAAGCTAGCCTAAGTGCGATGAGCATCCATCCTTAATCATCCGTACACATCTTGGACCTTGTGTATTACTACTGGGATTACCAAGCGCATGTCCTAGGTATGCTACTGGGATACCAAGTAGTTACACTTAAATGCTCATGATTGAGTCGTACTCATTCCGCATTTAATAATAAGGATAGGAGAGGAAGGTAAAGAGAGATTAAGTAAGAAAGCAATAAATAACAGTTAAAACTAAGTGAATGCTACAATGATGAAGTAATCTCCATCTTTATTGCTAGTCATGTGTGTGTCCAAGTACATCACACTTAAATAAAGGTTCCGTACAATTACAATCATCATACTATAGGCATGCACTAGGGAAAGGGTTGAGAGAAATTAAAAATTGACAAAAAGATCCTACTCTAACACTAACGTTTCCTATTACTTTCCTGTGTGCCCCATTCTGTATTTATAGGCTCACACAGGAACCATCATATCGCTTATCCAATATCACTTGTCAGGCTACGATATCACGTACTCGATATCCGGGGTCCAATATCGAGGGTCCAATATAGGAGACTTGAAAATTGACAAAAAGATCCTACTCTAACACTAACGTTTCCTATTACTTTTCCGTGTGCCCCATTGTGTATTTATAGGCTCACACAGGAACCATCATATCATGTATCCAATATCGCTTGTCAGGCTACGATATCACGTACTCGATATCGGGGGTCCAATATCAAGGGTCCAATATAGGAGACTGAAAAATCATGGTTCATCAATCGGCCAATCGAAGAAAGGTCAGAGAAATAACTCCCTTCTGATAGCAAGAGGTAGCAACCTTAGCATTTGTAATGGTAAAGGGAATGGGTGACAAAGGTAACCACCAGGGACACAACTTAGAGAGAAGAGTAAGGTTGATCTTGACATTAGTCCAATCTATATAACCATGTAGAATTTGCCAAGCCCTCCAAATACTTTTGAAAAAATGAGATCCAAGAATAATGATAATGTGAGGGAAATGATCCAATTAATGAAGTGGATTCCTTTCTAGAAGGGCTTATTTTTAGGAAACTCTTATTGAAGCCTTAATTGAAGGAGAGTCCCAATAATGTCTAGGGCATCTAGATGCTGAACCAACCACTTAGCAACTAAGGTAATCCCTTGCTTAAAAGAGTTCAAAAGACCTAAGTCACCCTTATTCTTAGAAAAAGTAATCATATTCCAAGTGACATGATGAAAGCCTTTTTGAGAATCTTTAGAGGACCACATGAAGTCACAAAATAATTGTTCAAGCTTTTGATAAGCAACTTGGGAGGGGGCCCAGCATGAAAAGTAATACACATGGGTAGATGCACAAATAGACTTATATACGAGGTACTTACCAGTTAGAGTGAGGGGTTTAGTCTTCCATTTTTCAAGTTTCTTTTGAATCCACAAAATAACATACTCTTACAGAATAGAGGTAGAACCTCTAAAATAGAAGGGAATTCCCATAATCTTAATGATGCCTTGATCTTGAAGAAGCTTCCAATTGTAGTTGGTCACATGACTGTAATTGTTAGTAAAGATATAAACAAAATATTTGTTTCAATTAATAGCGGGACCAGAGAGTGAGCAATATTGCTCCACTTGGGATAAGAGCCAATGCAAATTAGCAACAATGTTTTGAACAAGAAAAAAGGAGTCATCAACGAAATGCATGTTAAGAAGCTAACATTGAGGTGAAGAGAGGTGGACCCTAGTGAGAACTTCATTTTGAATATCATACTTTAATTGATGATAGAGAAAGTCAACTGCTATGATGAATAGGTAAGGGGTAAGAGGGCATCCTTGCCACACTGACCTATGGATAGGAAAGGGAGAGGTGATGCCAAAGGTAGTGGTTGTTCTTGTAGTAGCATCTGAGAATAAGCATTTCATCATATGTAAGAACTTAGGGAAAAAATCAAGTTTAGTCATGGTCTGCAGAATAAAGTCTTACTTTATGTTGTTGTAGGCCTTAGCATAGTCAAGCTTCATTAGGAGAATATCTTGAGCATCATCCTCCACCCACTTGAGACCTTCCCATGTAGTAATCACATTGTTTAAAATATACCTACTAGGAAAAAATCCTATTTGTTGGGGAGATATAATTTGGCCAAGAATTTTTGTCAGTTATATGGCTAAGCACTTGGCCTAAATTTTATACACCACATTAAGAAGAGTTATGGGATGTCAATTAGAGATACAGGTAGGATCCTCAATTTTAGGAAGGAGATGAATAATCCTTTATTTAGATTGGGATCAAGGAAACCAATAATGATAGCCTCTCTAATAACTTGGAAAAGATCATTTCCCACTAGATCCCAATGAGTTTGAAAAAATTCATCAGGAAAACCATCATAACCAAGAGCCTTCCCATGAATCAACTTAGAATAAGTCACCTGAAGCTCTTCCTTGGTGATATCAATGTCTAAAATTTATGACATAGTAGAATTGATAAGGCTAGGCTAATTGAGGGTAGTAACCTCAAACAATGAGATATCCAAGGGGTAGCAGCAAATAGGGTTTCATAATGGTTCTTAAGAAATGAGAGGATACTATTGTGGTCAATGATGGTGGTGTCGTCACTGGACATTTTGTCTAAAGAATGCAAAGGAGAAGAGCTATTTAGATACTTGAAATTTTTTTTACAATGTTCATCTTGAATATTTAATCAAGTGAGTCTACTTTCTGTGTTTGGTAAATTGGCAATTGATTACTAAAACTATGGGAAATCTCTAATTCCTTGTGGTTGTAACAGTTGAAACATGTGCTAAAATTATGCAAACACACATTTGGATATCATTTTTCACAAGCCATGAAGCCAACTTGATGATGATATGCTTGCTCTAATCCAACAAATTTTTAAAAATCATTCGCTATTAAACTGCATTTTTCTTTTAGAGATCATGTACACCATCTAAAAGCATGCTTATTTCATGCTTTATCAAAGTTCATTTTCTTAAAATGAATATAATTTAGAACTGTAAAATATGTTGATGTTACTAATTTTTTTTTATTTTTTTTGTTTGGATTAGATTCTTTATACCATTTGCATTAGTCACCTTTGAAAGCTTCAAATCATAGAGCAAAGCGCATAGCATATGCAGATTTTGACTCTTGATTCCTTACAATCAAGCGGTGTCTAAGGAGATTGGGTATTTTTTTTTATGTAATTCTGTGAGAGGACTTGTAATTATAATGAAATATTAAAGACTATTGAGATAAGAATTTTATCCCTTACCTCATTTCTTTAAAAAGATCAATAGGATGCTCTTTCTCCTTTCTTTAAAGGAGAAATTAGATTTTTTATTACTACACTTAAAATTGAATTGGTCTTAATTTGGGTTGGTCTTATGATCTTTTTAAATACTATATCAAGAAAAGATTTTTAATTATAATGATATAAATTTTAAATGTAGTTTAAATGGGCTATCTCATTATTTAACAATTATTATGTTGGTAATAAATCTTATATTTTTTTAATGGATCTCAATTTTATTTGATGATTTTCATTGGATCTAATTTTTCTCTCTTTCAATTTTCTCTAGCAAATCTCATTTTACTTCCAACTTCAATTGAGGGTGAAATTTCTATTTCTATCCATGAAAATTTTTTTGTTGATTTTTAGAATGTAGATTTACAATTTGTGGCTCCTCCTTGTCATGTTAATGCAACTAAAATACCTTTTTTTGATCTCTCTAATGATGTATATGAATCCTTGGTTCTTGATCTTACATCACAATATATGTTCATTCAAATTTTGGGTTAATTGAACATTCAATTTACAATTAAATCATGTGATGCAAAAGTATAGCATTTAAGTCATTCATGCCAAGTATTATTCTCATTTTTTATGCTTTTTGAGCTAGGCAATGCTTCAATGGTACATCATACCCTAGATATAGGGTCATTTATACAAAAGCATGCAATGTTGATCATTCCTCTAGATTTTGATGTCCAATTTGAAGTTCTATTTTTCATTGAGTTATTTAAAAATTTAGAAATTTTTCAAAAAGCTTAGCAACAAATTATTAGTCATCTTGATCCCATTAAGCATATAGAATCTAATGAGTGGCGAGGTACCCCTACACTCAACCATACGAATACGAGCATTTTCACGTGTGATTTGGTCAAACTCCACAGACAAACTAGTTGTGGCACCTAGACAGTTATCCTTAGGTCGCAATTTGCTATCTTCCCACTTGCACTAGTATTATATTTGTCACATATGGTTTAGTCCAAAGTGAGATGTACGATGTGGTTCCTAATCTAATGCTACTCTTGAAGGCAATGGAAAGTAATATTATCTAAGCTAGGAGGAAAAGGGTAAGAGAATCTAAACTAGCCTAAGTGCAATGAGCATCTGTTCCTTAATTATCTGTATACATCTTGGACTTCGTGCATGACTACCACTAGGATTACCAAGCACAAATCCTAGGTATGCTACTAGGTTACCAAGTAGTCACACTTAAATGCTCGTAATCAAGTTGTACTCATTCCGTGTTTTAACTTGAGTTTAAGGGTGAGAGAGACTAATTAGGAAAGTAGTAAATAGAAAATAAATAAATAAATAAACAAAGTGAATGCTGCAATGATGAAGTAATCTCAATCTTTATTGTCGGTCATGTGCGTGTCCAAGTACGTCACACTCAAATAAGGGATGTCATACAATTACATTCACCACACTACAGGTAGACACCGGAAAATATTCTAACTTTGGAGGGATCAAACTGCCAGAGTTTAGCTACAATCTAAAAACTAAGTTGTGAAATAAGGGAGATCCACCTCTTATTTATAAATCTAGTAGCGCACTGTGATATCGCGTACGTGATATCGCAGGGGAAGATGCAACATCACGTACGCGACATCGCATACACAATATCGCAACCCATGCAATATCGCGTCCCATCATACCCCCACGACTGAATAAAAACTTGTCCTCGAGTTACAGTGATTACATAGTGGATAGGTATGGGATTATTAGATGGAAATAGGGGATGATGCCACAATGTGAGAAGAAAACAAAATAAAGACACAACACACAGAATATGCTACAACTACAAAAATTTGGAACTCATGTAGTTCCTAGTGGCAATGGCTCCTCAATTGGTGCCTTCCCTTAGCCTTGTGCTCTAGGCTTTGAGGCTTGATGGTGTTGAAGTATGGCCTGGAGCTTCTCCTCTTAGATCTGAGGATCTTGTGTCATCCATGCTAATGTTCCAATGTTTGATGGAGTCGACACCTCCCATGGACAGGGTAGTTGCGGGAACATTTGGTTGGCCTTGACATACCATGCCACAAACACCCATTGTTCCTTCTCATAGGCTCTGGCTTTATTCTTGTATTCATGAAGGTCCGTTAGCTATCGAGCTAAGTCAATTGTGACATCTTTCTATCCCTGGTAGTTAGCTTTTACCACCTCAAGTTTAGAATTTGCAACATCTAGTTTTTCTAACAGCTTCTTGCGTTCTACAAATTCTGCTTCATATTTGATGTGGGTGGTTGCTACCTATTGATCAAGCTCTTACCTCAGGAACCCTGTTGTTAACATGGCAAGGTTGGCATATCTCAAGTTTTCCAACTCCATGTACTCTGTCAAGTCCTAAATCTACAGGTCTCGATTTTTAATTTCCACTTGGTGGACGAAGGCATATGTGTCCAATATGGCCCACCAATCAATGTGTTGAGCACTGATAGTGTTCATTTGGGCCTTGGCCATATGGATCTCTTTCTCAAGGATCTGTTTATACATCCCCACCTGATCGCAGAAGTGCTCCTTCAGCTTCTCATTTCGTTTAGGCTCATTCTGCCATGCGCTTATCTCAATCACAGACTTTTGATGAATGGCACGTACCTCCTCCATCGAGAGGGTTTAATTTTCTCTGGCTAAACAACTCATGTCATAGTTGACTCAGATGAATTGTTCTCATAATTGATAAAAGTGTTCATCGAGAACATTCTTTTTCTTTTCTACAGTGGTCAATCGAAGATTGTCAGTAACCAGCTACCTGTTTTCTTCTTGTAAGGCCTTGAGTGCCTTAAGATGCGCATGGGTTTGCGCCTATGCTACGGAGGCATCCCAAACAGCCTTCTCCTTTTCATCCACCACCCTTTTATTCTCTGCGATTAACTTTGTTAATTGCTCAGTTCTAAAGTTTTCTAGATGGTCTGCGGGAACAAATTGCAGAGAGTCCCACTATGCTGCTTGTAAGGCCACGAGCTTCTCTTGTAGTTTATGTACTTCAGCTTTAGCATGCTTAGCCCTCACCTCTGTTAAGACCAGCTTCCCCTTTGTGAAAATGGGGTTTGATTGAATTGTTGTTACATCCTAAGGGATGTCAAATAGGGACATCATTACTTGCCCTATTTGAAGCAATCTATCAAGTGCATCCTCATGTTCTGCAAGAGTCATTGAGGTTCCAACCAAAGTTTGAGCATCCCATGCTCCTGAGAGATCTACTGGTGGCACAATATGTATGTTTAAGGATTCTTTGATGTGGTCAGTGACCACTTCTACAGCTCTCGTGGCATTCTAGTGTTGCATGATCACCACAGTGGTTCCTTCACTAGTCTCTAACTACACCTGGAAAGATGTCATGTTTCTTAAGATCTATTGTGATCATCTACTTTCCCCTCCTCCTGTGTGAATGGAGACTTCACCCCTTGTGCGATCCAACAAAATAGTAGGTTTCCTGGCATCATTGATGACGCAGAAGAGGTTTTCATCAACATAACTTCCCCAACTGACCATCTCAGCGATGGCCCTAAGATGGCTAATTGATGGTCTATAGTCTTGTGGTGGTGGCAATTGATCCTATCCTATGCTAGGCCTTGCTTCTTGTTGTCGGCTAGGACTCATGGTTGGAGGTTGACTAGGTCCTACAAGTTAAGTTGCAGTGGGCTCAGCCATATGTTCTTCTTCTTGTTCGGGTCCCAGCTCTTCGCCAGTGCTTTTTTTGGGAGCTAGCACTTTAAGCAATTCAGCATATGAAGCAATCTAGGCCTTTTGAAGGATGTCATTGGTGTATCCCTGAATACTAGCACGTCGGTAAAGCTTTCTGATAAGATAGGGAAAAGGTAGTGCCATCTTCCCTGTCTTTCATTCTTCGAACTACCTTAGGATCTCCGTCAAATATAGATGGGGTAGGTTAGTGTTAACCTTTCCCATCAATACTACACATCCTCTAGCCGCATACGTCGATATTCATTTTAGGCCCTTTGTGGGAAAGAGGTGATATGTTCCAATTTTGAAGTAAACCATCTCTTCCATCATCAATTCACCAAATGCTTTATCTGTACCATAAGCCTTCTCTAACCAATCCTTTCGCACATCGAGGTTTGAACAGGTGGATAACCGAGCAACCTGGGGCCCTATATTTGAAAGGTTTAATAGTTCTAAAATGGCCTGTGTAAAGAAGTCAACTATCACACCACAAATATTAACAGTGGTGCCTTGCTCCCTATTGTGCCAAAATTGGTATGTCTCTCCTAGGTACTAGGCACTGCTTTCAGAGAGGATAGGCCATACGGGAGACCCTTTGAGGTAATCCCTAACAGCCTCAGGAGTGAACTCTGCAAATGATTCAAATTTCAATTCCACAATCATCGCAGTGAATGTGGACTTCTCGTGGATGTCCTAAACACAATCTTGGAGCAACGTGAGTTGTTGTCCTGGTTCAGGCACTACAGCCGCTCCTCCTTCTACCTACCCAGACCATCTGGTAGGAGGTTCGTCTTGATGAATGTTGAATGATTGCTCCTCCTATTCTACATGTTGTCCAGCAAGTCCTTGTCTTCCACCTCTCTGAGATCATTTCTTTCCACCTTTAGCAGGACCCTCCTGTTTCCACGTTTTGGGGCCATCTGCAATCACACGGGCCAAGCGTTAGTAAGGTTTTTTTTAAAGTTAAGTTATACCTTACTGCTTGTCTTAATTAATGATCTTATGTTATTACGTGTGATAGTGCCTAAAATTTTGTAATAATGAGTCCTGTGACTTAGGTGGTTTCCATTTTTAATTGCCTGGTATACCTAAGGATTAAATGATTTTTAGGCATAATTATTCTAAGTGTGTCCTTTGGGCGATGATAAATTTCAAAAAAGTTAGGCACTAGTTAGGCACTTTTCGGAAAGTGTCCCTCCCCCACAACTAAGCTGAACACTCCGGGTTCAAGTAGGTTTAAACATAATTAAATCAGGGTACCAGCGAGCAAGATATGAGGAGAAAAGCAAGGGTCACTCAATCGCAAGTCGCAGAGAAAAAATTTCAAAAACTCCTCCCATGTGAATAACAAAATGACGCTATTTATAGGTGGCGAGGATACGATATCGCATAC
This sequence comes from Gnetum montanum, assembly GCA_015680685.1. NCBI lineage: Eukaryota > Viridiplantae > Streptophyta > Gnetopsida > Gnetales > Gnetaceae > Gnetum > Gnetum montanum. Next base: position 172,455 of record MNCI01021833.1, read on the forward strand.
GATACATCGTGTATGCAATATCACATGGGACGTGATATTGGGTATGTGATATCTCATCCCTAGTAATGTGAGGCACAACAAAAAGACCAAATTTTGAAGGTGTTTTCTTGAAATAAAAGTTGTAAATTAAGGACATTGACTATTATCAAGGGTTCTAGGGCAATTAGATGGTTTTGAAGGCACGACAAATGATGAGTAAGTGTGATTGAACAATAAAACCTTGGGTAGTAAGAAAAAGGTTATGTGATGGTTCACAGGAACGTCAAAATTTAGAGGGGTAATAGTAGGGAAAGAATGTTCTAAAAGATAAGCTGAGGGTGAGAAATGGTGTGTGTGAGCTATTTCATAAGTGAAGATTACAAAACATTACACAAGTGGGTCCTCCCCAAAGCAGGTTTCAACCTATAATGCCCTTGTGTAACCACACTTAAAGTGTCCGTGGGCACTAGAAGGGTTAAATGTAATCCGCACTAACTCCACAAAACACACACATGTAAATATCACCAGAATGAGGTAAGAATTCTATGTTACACACAACACGAGCTACAATTATACAAATAGTGAGATGAGATGAAATAAAGAAGGGATCTTAGAGATTGGGACATGAGGTAACTGACCCAGGGCATAGTAAATCCTACGTAAAAAGCATGATTAATGTGTCATTAACCCATCGTTCCAAGATTGGAACCAAGTCCATTCCTCTAATCAGTGACATCGCATTGTTTCATCCCATGATGAGCGACTATGAGAGTACCATAACAACAAGGCGTACGATCACTTGGCGTTTTGTTCAAGGGAGGAGTGACTTTTGTTTTGTGGCACTTTTTTTTCTCTATTTTTTTCTCTTCTTTTTCCTTTTTTTCTTCACTTTACTGAATCTAGAGAAGTTGCCAACCTTCAGGCCCCCTAGCATAACGTTAAATTTTGAGTGCCCTTTTGATTACTCTTACTCCCATTTTCATTAGATCTATAAGGATCTTAGTACAACCACATTGCATGATAAGTCTCACAGACATCACCAAAGAGAATCCACAAGTCCCCTTGATGTCACACCCTAATCATTCCCTCTTGGTCCATCCTTCTTCATTCTGGGTACAATGAACACAAAAGTAATTTTAAGTTTTGAAAATGTTAAGAATATCATTGTACCCTTGATCAGAACCTCTTATTTGTAGAATGGATGAGTTGGTGTAATGGGCTCCCTATCGAAATAATTGATTGCTCGAAACATGAAAACATAGAACACACCTCAACCAATGATCCACATGAGTGTTTTATTCATAGACGAGATTACTTACAAAAAATGTAAAAAGATAAAAAGACTAAAAAGACAAAAAGAGAAAACAAGAAGTTGAAAAATGAAAAACTAGAAAACAAAAATTGAAAAATTAAAGAAAATGAAAAATATTTATTAATCCTGTTTGTTATTAGAATGGGGGATATCCCTCATAACTAAATGGTTAAGTATGGCAAGGATTAATAAGTAGAAGATGAGGATCCTTGCATGTTGGAAGTATTGGAGCTTGGCCATACTTACCTCATCGGGGTTCACACACTTGATTAAAATGAGCATAGTGGGGCAATTTATATGATGTAGTTCCCAAATAACGAGTTGACCCACTATGATGTTTGTGACCATTAGATGGTATGCAAGGATTGGGTTTTCGCTCTCCATTCCTGTGTTCATTGGGCCATGTGGTTGTTGGAGTGTGAGTTGGTGGCTCTGATGAAGTTACATGAGGCGTTGTGTGTAAAGATAAGGATGCACCACAGTGTGGGACTTGTGCTGAGTTGGATGATGTAGTGGCCTCGAAATTGTGTTGTCCCTTTTTATGGCCATGTTTAAAGAAGGGACACTTTGGATGTTGAGGCAGTCTCTCATTACTGTTAGTAGTAGTAGCACAAGTAGCATTGATGGGTTGTTGTTGTGGTGTAGGCACCTTAGGAATAGTTGGTGGCATTGTGGAAGGAGGGAAAGGATGAGAATGTTGAAAATGAGGAGAAGTGTAGGATACACAAGGTGGTGGTTGTGTTGGAGGCATGGGTTGATAGTATTGAGGAGAATGATACTGTGGTGAGATAGAGTATGTTGGCCCAGTTGGGAAAACAGGATGTTGAACAAGATAAGCGTTTGGGTTCGGATGATAGGAAGGGTGTCTCCAGTTTAGTGGTGGTCTCCCCCATGACTGAGATTGTTGCCACTATGATCAAACATAGTATCTCTATACGAACTCTGGATGTAACGTATTTCCCCAATGCTCATGTAAATGTAACAATATTGGGCATTGGCCCTTGGGGTGATCGTATAGGCATATGTTGCATTCATATGTATGATTGGTAGTTGAGCTCTTATTTTCCTTATCCCTTCTTTTTGATTATCTAATGTTTTTTCCTTCTTCTTAGGTTGTTAAAACTTTATCTCCAATGATATCAATAAATTCCCCACACTTTTGATACGTCAATTCCAACATCTTATTTATCTTTGCCTCAACTTCTTCTAATGATTATTGTATCAGCAAAGATGGTTCTTTCTCCTTGTGATTAGTTGATTTCTCCTTTTTATGATCATGGACCTTTTTTAAGTTGATATTTTGGTCCCGTTGATGTTTTTCAACACCCTCCCATCTGGTCAATTCTCCTTCTTCTTTTGCTATTTGCTTAATAAGCTCTTGGACTTGATGGGTTCATAGTTCATATAGTTGACCTTGGACATACATTCTTAAGGTCTCTCTTGTTTCATTACATAGCCCATCAATGATATGGTACATTAGCCTTTCCTCGGAAAACCCATGGCCTGGGCAGTTGTTTAATAGTGCATAATATCTTTCTAAGGCCATGTCCAAGGGTTCATGTTGTGCTTGTTTCCATCCTTGGATTTGTTTCCTCAAGGCTGACACTCTTGCATAGGTTTGATATTTTTTGTTAAAGACCTCTACCATTGTTGACTAGTGTCGTATTGAATTTGGTTTTAATGATCTATACCATACTTTTGCTTGGTCAACGAGTGTCATAGGAAAGAGCTTAAGTTTTTGACACCCGTTATCAATGTTATTCCATGTGCAGGCATCGTAGAAGGCTTGTAAATGTTGATGTGGATCTAAGTCATACCCTCCTAAAAAAGTAGGAAAGTTGTTTAAATCAAGCCTGGGTAGACGGCTCTCTTTACGATGCCTACGTGAGATTCGAACAACCTCCTGTATTTGCGTTAAGCTTGTAGTGGCCAGTGGGGGTTCACCGTCATCGGGTAAGTTATGCTTTCATGTGTTGGGATGACATTACTTTGGTTCATGTTTATAAGAAACCTCCACTTCAAGTTGTATACTCCAACCTTCATCGTCATATAGTTTGTTGGTTCTCCAATGAACTTCCTCACTAAGTGTGGCATTATTGTAATCTTGTAGGAGAGGCATTGTTGTGAAATTGTGTGTGAATTTAGATGTGACTTTTTTTTCTTAATTACTTCTTCTTCCTAAGAGATATATCGTTAATTCCTATACACTGACCTTGTATAATATAACTAATCTAGATAACTAGCACCATCCCCGGCAACGGTGCCAATGATGAGTGGCAAAGTACCCCTACACTCAACCATACGAATACGAGCATATTCACGTGTAATCCAGTCGAACTCTGCAGAAGGACTAGCTGTGGCACCTAGACAGTTATCCTTAGGTCGTAGTTCATTGTATTCCCACTTGCACTAGTATTATATTTGTCACGTATGGTTTAGTCCAGAGTGAGGTGTATGATGTGGTTCCTAATCTAATGCTACTCCTGAAGGCAATGGAAAGTAATATTATCTAAGCTAGGAGGAAAAGGTTAAGAGAATCTAAACTAGCCTAAGTGCGATGAGCATCCATTCCTTGATTATTTGTACACATCTTGGACTTCGTGCACAACTACCACTGGGATTACCAAGTGTAGATCCTAGGTATGCTACTAGGTTACCAAGTAGTTGCACTTAAATGCTCGTAATCAAGTCGTACTCATTCCATGTTTTAACATGAGTTTAAGGGTGAGAGAGACTAATTAAAAAGCAATAAATAGAAATTAAATAAATAAATAAATAAAGTGAATGCTGCAATGATGAAATAATCTTGATCTTTATTGCCAGTCATGTGCATGTCCAAGTACGTCATACTCGAATAAAGGATGTTGTACAATTACATTTACCACACTGCGGGCAGACACTGGAAAATATTCTAACTTTGGAGGGATCAAATTGCTAGAGTCTAGCTACAATCTAAAAACTAAGTTGTGAAACAAGGGAGAGCCACCTCTTATTTATAGATTTCGCAGCACACTGCGATATCGTGTACGTGATATTGTAGGGGAAGACGCAATATCGTGGGGGATGCGATATTACAACGAACACGATATTGCGTATGCGATATTGCGGCCCAAGCGATATCGCGTCCCATCAAAATATATCTCCACAACATTAGGTTTTTGAAAACTTTTTTTTTGTTGAAATCAATTTTTTGTAGGATTGGAAGACATTTTTTTTGTAAGGAATAGGGTTGCACCAGATTGTCCTTGTTCAAGTTCTAATGAGCTAGCAAGTCTACTATCTTTATTCACATGTGTGGAAACTATCCTAAAGAAAGGACATTTCTAGGAATTTTACGAAGGGTTACTAGTACTATGATCCTTTTGTATGTTCACAACACAAGTTACATTCTTTTGTTGAGGTTGTGGTGTCAATTCTTCTTGCCTTATTGGTTGTAGCATATGTTGGAGGGGAGTTGATGAGCAACGAGTAGTCCTTGCACCCAACCATACAAATCACTAGTGTTCACTAAGTGATCTGGTCAAATTCTGCAAACTTTAGTTCTCTAAGTGCACTAGGTCTAAGCAATGAAGCTAACAAACGTTATCATTGTCTTCTCAGTTTTACTTATGAAGCACAAAGGTATGGTTAAGTGAAACCGAGGTATATGATTTTTATCATTTTATATTTATTGTTTAAATCACCTAAGTGCTAGAAATAACATAATTAAATGCTTAATTAATCTAATAATTAATTGATATCTTAACTAGTCCTAACATAAGCATCCATTCCCATTTACCATACACATCCTAAACCACATTGCAACATTACTGAGTTACCAAGTGTTAAGCACTACTAGGATTACCAAATGTTAACGTATGCTCAAAATAGTCATACTTATGTGTATTAATTAATCAAATGCATTATAGTAAATTGCATGAATAATAAATGCATTAAGTAAACATTAAACTAATTCCAAGTGCTGCAAGGTTCATGAAGAAAGCTTATCTTTATTGCTGATTACACTAAGGTGTTTAGGTACATCAATGCTTAAATAAATATTTGTACACTTCTCACTCCTACTAAAAGCACTTAGAAAATATTCTAACTTTCAAATGAACAAAATGTAAGAGCTTCACTAGGATACTAAACAATTGATGCCATAAATGCAATAGGTGAGCATGTATTTATAGGTAAAAATAGACATTTTATCGATGAGGTGACATCAACACATCAAACCATGCATTGACAAGATCGTGTCGATGCACCCTTGAGTAAGACATTTCATCATACCCACACTACTAAATGAAAACTCGTCCTTCAATGAACAAAATGAGGAACAAATTTCCTTACAAAATTTTGGAAAGGTATGGGATTATTAACTAGCTAACACACATAACTAACACAAACAAACACTAAGTGCCCAAGTGTATGGATTTACAATCATTACAAAATTTGGTGTTCATGACAACAAAATTGAACACCATGATAATATTGATAGCACAACTCCTTTGCTAGCTTGAAGATGGGAAGAAAATTAAATGGTCCCAGGTAATGGAGGCTCCTGAGGTTCCAAAGAACCTTCTCCTACCTTTGGGGCATGCAACTGTTGATGAGTCATGAATTTGTTGGCCCCGATATCAGATACCTGATATCAAAGCTAGGAAGCAATGTTAGATATCCAATATCGTCTCCTCTATGCTAGCCTATAAATATAGTACTTGGGTGCATGGTTCAAACATACAACAGTAATAAAGAAGATAATTTTAGTTCTTAGTTTTTCATAGTCTTTCTTAGAGTTCTATTATTCCCAGTGCATGCCTAGAGTGTGATATTTGTAATCGTATGACACCTTTGTTTGAGTGTGACGTACTTGAACATGTTACATAACTAGAAATAAAGATTGAGATTACTTCCATCATTACAACATCAACTTAGATTATTGTTGCTTTTAATTGTTAATTATTTATTGTTCCCTTTAGTTAACATTTACATTTATTACTATTTACTCTTCCTATCATTAAGCAAAATGTGTACGCCTTAGTCACTAGCGCTTAAGTGTAAGTACTTAGTAATCCAGCAATATATTATTTGGCACACCCAGTGACATATGCTTGGAAATCCCAAGAGTAGTCTCATGAAGTCCAAGGTGTGTATGGATGATTAAGAGCAGATACTCATCGCATGTAGGCTAGTTTAGATTTTACTTTCCAGTTTTTAGTAGCTTAATTAATCCATCTCTTTATCAGCATTAGGAGTAACATAGAATTAGATAACATCATATGCCTCACTTTGGACTAAACCATATGTAACAAAGCTACCACTAGTCTAAGTGGGAAGACAAAAAACTGCAATCAAAGCATAATGATCTAAATACCACAACTAGTCCCATTCATAGAATTCAACTAGATCATGCATGAACACTTGTGATTTGTATGGTTGAGCATAGGGGTATGTTGCCACTCATCATTAGTACCATTGTCGAGGATGGTGCTAGTTATCTAGATTAGTTATATTATTCATCATCACTATAAAGGTATTAACTATATATCTTTCAAAAATTATTAGCTCACACACACACCATAAACCAACAACAATGTCTCTCTCACACAGAAGTGACAATGCATTGTATAGCAAACACATTCATTGGAGAAATAATAAGATATAAAATGAAGAAAATTGGAGTGACCAACTTTATGTAGGGGTTTCTTATGATCATGATCACCTTGACAACACTCAAAGACTACATTCACCTAAGATAAACAATCTTGGAGGAGATGACATAAGTCCTAAACTAGGGAAGGCCTTAAGGCCTAAGACCTCCTCAAAACCCAAAAATGATAAATCAAAGGACCTTGAAGAACCCCATAACAGCCATTGCAAACCTTTCAATCCCTCATCTTCCACTTCCCCTTAAACATCTATTTCTAATGAAGATGAACGTAGGTATGGAGATAAGAATCCACTAAAGGGTCAAACTAAAAACTAAACTCGAACCCACAAGAAAAGTGAAAGACATCACCATGAACATAGATAGCATCATCACAATCAAATAAACAAAGATAGAAGTTTCCCTCACAACCTAGTTGATGATGATGAACCCTTGTTGGCCACTTAGAGCCTAATGCATATCACAGAGGCCATTAAGATATCTCACAGGCATCATAAAAAGAGTCATCTACCTAAGCTTGATATGGATAATATTCCTCAATTTTTAGGAGGCTATGATTTAGATCCACAACATCATTGATAAGCCTTCCATGATGCCTATGCTTTCTACAACATTGAAAGTGGGTGGAAAAAGCTTAAACTCTTTCCTAGGATACCAATCAATAAAGCCAAAGTGTGGTATAGATTGTTAAGATCCAATTCAATCCAAAGATGGTCCACAATGCTGGAATTTTTCACCAAGAAATACTAAACCTTTGTGAGGATGTCCAACCTGAGGAGACGAATCCAAGAGTGGAAGCAAGAGTAACATGAACCCTTAGACATGGCCTTAGATAGATATCATGCCTTACTAAATAGATGCCTATGCCATGGTTTCTCTAAGGAGAGGCAACTTTTCCACATCATAGATGGACTTTGTAATGAACCAAGGGAGACCCTTGGGATGTATGCCCCAAGGCAATTATATGAGCTCCAAGCCCATCAAATCTAAGAGCTAATTGAGAATGTGGTAAAAAAAGATTGAGAGATATGCAAATGGGAGAATGTTGAGAAATATCAATGGGACCCAACTTTTCAATAGAAGGAGGTCCATATCTATGTATAGAGAAATGGGTAGCTCTTGATAAGGTGATTCCACAACAAACCTTGTTGATCCAGAAGTCTGTTGATGAACTTGAAGCAAAGTTTAATAGGATGTCCAAATGGATATATGAAAATGTTAACTCTAATTGAGATGGTCAAGAAGAGGATTATGCAAAATAAGCCAAGAAATCATAATAAACAAAGGATACAAAATCAAAAAACATCTAGGAACACTTTTTGGCAAATAGGAAAAATGGCTAAAGAAAGTGAGGCTATAGACTCAACCATAGACAAAAATAATGGATGCAACATCTACATATATGACTATCCAAAGGACCATTTCCTAGTCTTGTTGCATCTACAGGAGTATTGTACAAGTGCCTTAAATCCAAAATTTGTGCAAAAGCACATGCCCAAGAGATTTCCTCTTCCACAAGGTAATTATAGATAGTCCCATAATTGATCGTACCATCCTAGGAGGACTTATTACCAACCTCAACATAGCCATCAACTGCAATGGAAACAACTATAGTCATGGGGGAGGCCACCACCAAAGTAGCCCTATCCAATGAACCCGCATGAATATTATGTTCAACATCCTATTTCTCCAACAAGTTCTAAATCCTCTACTTCAAATTGCCACTACCACTCTCTCGAGTACCACCAACCCATGACATTCCTTGAGGGATCACCACCTCTCACCCCTTACCATCCATCCTATCCTTGATATTCTCATACTCCACCTCATTATATGTCATCACCAATGACACCAAAAGGTTCAACACCACAATATCAATGAATGAATGCCACTTGTGTTGCAAATGTGTATAAACATGCTAACACCAATGGATCTCAACTGCAACATAGGAACCATCCCTTCTAGAAGAAAGGTCATAAGTCGAAGAAAACCATGCATGGACCCATCACATCATCCAAACTAGCATAATGCCAATCTAGTGCACCACCATCCTTTTCACAACTAAGATCCTCCGATCATATACAAAGGCCATCGTCCATCATTACTCCAAGCCCAAACCCAAATAATGAATCTAACAGTGTGGGGAGACAAATAAATCCATGCATACCATATCATGATCAAGGGTGCAATCATGGGCCAAACATCCATAACATTAACACACCTCATACCCTGACCCATCATAGATGTAACAATCAAGTGTGTGACCAATGGTTTTTCTACCCAACCACCACACCACCAATAGACACCCAGTGGCTAGGGCATGAACAGTTAGTAATGTTTTCGCACATGCATGAATCCTATTTATCCACTTATTAATCCTTATCATGGCCAAATGTTTAGTCGTGGGGGTTACCCCCCATTCCAAGATTTAGGATTCTTAATTGTTTTTCATCTTTCTGTTTTATAATTTGTTGTCATTTTTCTATTTCTTCAAATAATTCTTTTTATCTCTTCCAATTTTTTGTATTTGTTATTTTCATTTTTCTTGTTATCTAATCTTGCTTGTGAATAAATGATGATGCAGCCCATTGAGGTCAGTTTTTCTCTATGTGATCAAGTCATAAGGGATTGATTATTTGGACATTGAGACCATGACATCCATTCACCCATTCCATTAATAAGAGGTTCTTACCCTAGTCATAATGATATTCTTTTTCATCATCCAACCTAATAATAAATCTATAATCATTATGTCTAGGCAGAAGAGTGTAGGACCAAGGTGAAATGTGAAGGGTGTGACATCAAGGGAATTTGTGGATTCTCTTTAGCCACTTCTATATGTTCTATCATGTTGCTAAGTTCGTAATCATATCCTTGTAGATCTAACAAAAAATGGATGTAAGGGTAACCTAAAACGACACTGAATAAACTTGTGCGGGTTCCACTAGAAAGACATGTACCCATGCCTAAAGGTTGATGGCTTCTTAAAGCTCCAAAAAAAACATGTGCCATAATAAAGCTCCTCCCTTGGACAAAATGCCAAGTGATGTTACTCCTCACAACTATGATAGTCTTATGGTTGTTTGTTGATGTGAAGAAATGATGCAATGTCACTAAAATGTGGTGTGGACTTGGTTTGAATATTGGAAAGAAGGACCCATGATTATTTAACCATTAATAACACATAAGGTTTCATTGTGCCCCTGGTAAGACACCTCATGTCCCAATTTCTGCAATTCTTTCTATAGTCCATCTCATCTAATTGTCCAAGTGATCATAACTTGTGGTTTTATGTAACATAGAGTTATTATCTCAAATTGGTCGTTTTAACATGTGTGTTTTATTTCTCGGGTATGTGTTGCATCCAACCCTTTTAGTGCCTATGGACATTTTTAGGTGTGGTTACACAAGGCCATTAATGGCTAATGTTTTCTTTGGGGCGGATCCACTTATGTAACTTTTGTGACTTGTACTTGTTTGACACAATCACATCATTCTTAACCTTCCAAGAACTTAATTATTACATTTTGTTTTTTTCCTTTTTATGTAACTTGATCTGTCCACAACCTCAATTTCAACATCCTTTTTCTTGCTTCTTCTAAAGCTTTTCACATTGATGACTCCACCTTTCAACACTTTTGGTGCTTCAAATTGATTTTCCACTTACCCCAAAAGTATGGACCTAACCTCAAACCTTCCACCTGATCACAGATCTTGATTTTCCATGCTTAGTACCCCCATGAGATGCTTATTCATGAACCTCGATATCGAGTGGGACACAATGTCAGATACCTAATATCAGATCACACAGAACCTATATATATGATCCAATCGATGCCCAAACTTCATTCTCATCATTTGGAGCTAGGGGAGTTGTTCAAATTTTCTCTCATGACTTAGAGCTCTATGCAACCACTTTCTACTTGCGATATATGTCTCTCTACCACTATGATTTCTATGTCATTTAAACCTATTTGAACCTAGAGTGTTCAAGTTAGTCATGGGAGATGCTTGCATGGAAAAATTTTTCTAATTTTTAATAATTTTCTATCTCCTGGAAGGTATTATAAGGGTAAGAGTGTTAAAAAATTTAGGTGTTATCATGAATAATCAATCATATTAATGTTAGAAACCTTAATTTTTCCACCCAAAGGACCATAACTATCATAACAAGCCACACATAAGGAAAATAAATCAACTATGTAAGGTCTTCCAAGGAGATAGACACTTTTGAGGATTTTTCTTAAAAAAATTTCTAACTCTGCAATCATATGAACTAAGAAGTTAATGAACTAGGGTAACAAGTAAGGTATAAATTAATTAATGATAAAGAATACAACCTTAATCACACTTGATCTTTGCTTGATTGCAAATGGCCCCAAAAAGAGAAGCACAGGGAGAACCTTCACAGAGAGCACCCAAACATCCATGAGATTGTTGTGGCCAATAGGGTGAGTTAGTAGAACATCAAGAGTAGGAAGCCGAATCTTTCAGCATGCATCAAGAGGCCCCTACAACTAGACAATTGGTCCAAGGAGAGGCCATAGAACCACTAGCTCCCATGTAGAGACAATGTCTCACGTTGCCCCCTGATTGCCTCATGGCTATTTAAGAAAAGTCCATGTTGACCTCAGTCATCATGGAAATGAATTTTGGCCCATTTATGAAGTTTTCTTCAGAAGCAATTCAAACCAACTTCAAGTGCCACTCTTATGGCCCATTCTCTTAGATAGTGGCGAGTGGTACCTTGGTGAGACTAACCAATTCTGGCACAACAAATACAAAGGCACCACTATAAACATCTATGGAATTAATATCTCTTTTTTAGTCAAAGAAATTGTAGTAGCTCTTAATCTGCCAAATGAAGGAGCTAAGGTAGCCCATCTGTCCACTAGATCTATCCCCGACACAAGAAAACTGTGGCTAAAATGGGCCTATGATAAAGAAGATAAAACATATAATGAACTAACTCTAGAGAAGAGGACATATTTCAAGATCGGTACATGCCATCTATTTCTCACTAAAGGGCTCAACTGAATCTCAACATATGCAACCAGGGGAAGTGCTATCTTAATGGGCAAATATGTGGCCAATCTTTCCCAATTCTACTTCATTTAATTTTAAAGGAAATTTGAGGAAAAAAAGGTAGGGAATCCAACACTTCCATTCCCTTTCCTAATTAAAAAGTTATGCAAATGTGCTATAATCCTAGGATATATGAATGATATTCCCAGGAAGGCTCAGAATACCTCTTTCACTGAACTCCTCAAACCTATGACACCAAGAAAAGATCTTGATGAAGAGCAAGAACCAAAGAAGGAAGCAAAGCTAGAAGAAAAAGTACAATGTGAGCCTAAATAGTGCACGGAAACACAAACCCCACCACTACAAGATTACAAGCCCTCAATGAGCCATCTATAGAAAATTGCTAAAGTTGTCAGTTGGGGAAGCAGAGATGAGTACAATCTCTTCACAGTAATTGATGATGAAATACAACCCACTATTTCAACTAATCCAACAAGGGAGTATACCTCATTATAATCAAGAGGAGGATCCCAGTGGTCTAGGAAAATTTCTAGAAATGCTACATCCTTTCAAGCAATGCTTGAAACTAGAGAAGGTGCCACAATTGGGTAATGCAGCATCAGGATGTAGCAAGTGTAGCAAAAGTGATCATGGATCATATTAAAGAATCATTCAATGTGTATGTTATGCCCTTGATAGATTTTATTGGGATGAGATATGCACAAATATTGGCTGGGACTTTGATGACTCCTACCGTGCATGAGGATGTATTGGATCGATTACTGTAGATGAGGTAAGTGATGACTATTTTGTTTGACATCCCTAGTAATGTCACTATAGCACAATCAGGCCTCCTCACAACTAAAATGAAGCTAGTTATTTTTGAAGTTAGGGCAAAGCAGTCAAAAGTAGAAATGCAAATGTTATAATAAGAGTTGGCTACCCTAAGAGCTGAATGACGGGACCCTACCCATTTTGTTGTACCTAACCAACTAGAACAATTTAGGACATAGTAATTGGCCAAGCTGATTAAAGAAAATAGAGCTATTAAGCAAGAAAAAGAGAAAGTGCTTTGGAATGCTTCTACTATTAATGCACAGTCCCATGCTTACAAAAAGACATTAACCATTGCATAAGAAGAAAATAAGTAGCTCGCTGCTAAAAATTCAAGGTTGACCACAATTGAAAAACAAAAGAACATTCTTGAGGAGAGCATCCACCAATTAATAGAACAAATAGAACCCTCTCAATAGAGAAGGTCCATGCTATTCGACAAAAATCAACAATAGAAATTAGCGCATGGCAGAATGAGGCCAAGAAGCATGAAAAATTAAGGAAAACTTCTACAACCAAGTAGGCATGTATAAGCAAATAAATGAAAAAGAGATCCAAATGGCTAAAGCCCACATTAGGTCCTTGTTAGCACAAAATCCTGAGTGACAGCTGATGAATCATGATTTTCCAAGCCCTAATATCGGGTACATGATATTGTCATTCCTATGTTAGCCTATAAATATAGCATTTAGGTGCATAGTGAGAGAGTCTTTTAGTGTTGAGTCTTTTTTCAGTTTTAGAGTTAATCCTTTTTGTCAATTTTTAGTTCTTTCCCAAGTGCATGCCCGTAGTGTGATGCTTATAATTGTACGGAACCTTTGTTCGAGTGTAACGTACTTGAACATGCACAGGATCGGCAATAAAGATCAAGATTACTTCATCATTGCAACATTCACTTAGCTTTTGATTTTTTTAATTATTCATTTATTATTTATTGTTGTTTTCATAGTTAATATTTCTTTTATCGTCATTTACTATTCTTGTTGTTAATGCAGAATGAGTACACCTTAATCATAAACATTTAAGTGTAACTATGTGGTAACCTAGTAGCGTATCAAGTAGTGCTTCGAGTAATGTGCACTTGGTAATCCTAGAAGTAGTACATGAAGTCCAAAATACATATGGATGATTAAGAACAAATGCTCATCGCACTTAGGCTAGCTTAGATCTTATTTCCTATTGCTCATTAGCTTAATTAAGTTATTTCTTCTTATCCTCAAGAGTAGCATAGTAGTAGAAACCATATGTGACAAAGCAAATACTAGTTTAGGTGGGAAGATAATGAACTATGATTAATGTATAGCTGTCTAGGTACCACAACTAGTCTGTCTGCAAAGTTTGACCAAATCATGCATACACGCTCGTATTCATATGGTTGAGTGTAGTGATACCTCGTCACTCATCATTGGCGTTGTTGCTAGGGACAATGCTAGTTATCTAGATCAGTTATATCATACAAGATCACTATAACAGGGTATTAATGATATATCTTTCAAACAATGAAATTAAATTCAATAAAGTCACACACAATTCATGACAATGTCTCTTTCACAAGATAGCAATAATGCAACATTTAGCGAGGCAATTCATTGGAGAACCAACAAAATTTATGATGAAGAAGAAGTTTGGAGTACTCAACCTTATGCAGGAGTTTCATATGTTCATAGACACCCCAACAATACTCAAGGACTTTTGTCATCCAACTCAGACATCTCTAGTGAAGATGGAACATCTCCTAGAATGGGGAAGCCCATAAGGCCTAGGATCTTCTCAATGGGTAGCAAGAGTACATCAGGGGATGATTAGGAGACTTACAAAAGTTATGATGAGTCTTCAAATTCCCTCTCTTCCTCTACTCTTTCAACAGCAGGTTGTGACACGAATGACTATTCCCTAAGGGGTTGGCGTAGAAATAAAAATTGAACCCATGAGTAAAATCAAGAATTCCAACATGAACATAGATAACATTGTCCCAACTCACAAACTCACAACCTATTTAGTGACAATGAATGCTTGTTGGCCACTAAGAGCCTAATGCATATAATAGAGGCCATTTAGATATCCTTTAGGCATTACAAGGAAAGTCGTTTACCCAAGCTTGATTTAAACAACTTTTCTAAGTTCTCAAGAGGCTATGATTTAGATTTGCAACATTATTTACAAGCCTTCCATGATGCCTCTATATGGAATAACATTGGGAATGGGTGGAAAAGGCTTAAGTTCTTCCCTATGATACTTTTGGACCAAGAAAAAGTGTGGTATAGGTCTTTAAACCAAATTCAATTTTTTGTTGGCCTACAATGGTAGAACTCTTCAATGAAAGATATCAAACCTATGCAAGAGTTTCAAACTTGAGGAGAAAAATCCAAGAGTGGAAACAAGGGTAACATGAATCCTTGGACATGGAATTAAAAAGATATTACTCATTCTTAAACAAATGCCCAAGCCATGGGTTCTTCGAGGAAAGGCTAATGTGGCACATCATGGATGGGCTCCGTAATGAAACGAGGGAGACCCCAGGGATGTATGCGCCAAGTCAACTATATGAACTACGAACCCACCAATTCCAAGAGCTTATTAAGCAAGTAGTAAAAGAAGAAGGAGAAATAGCCATATGGGAGAATGTTGAAAAATCTCAATAGGACTAAACTCTTAAAGTAACAAAGGTCCATAATCATGAAGAGGTGAAATCAACTCACCTTGAGGAGGTGGAACTACCCCCATCTTTGCCAATACTAAAATCACTAGATGAAATCGAGGCAAAGATCAATAAGATGACAGAGTGGGTACATGAAAAATGTGTAGAATATGCAAACATTATTAGAGGGAGAACCACACAAGATAACTCTCATGACTAGAACAAACAAAGGATACCAAACTTAGAAATAGGATAGAACACCATTCGAAAATCAAGAAGAAGAGCTAAAGAAAATAAGGATAGGGGCTCAACCACAAATCGTAAGTATCAATGCAATATTTTCCTGTACGATCACCCCAAAGGCCAATGCCCAATCTTGTCACATTTACATGAGCATTGGTAAAGAATGTTACATCCAAATTTAGTACAGAAATATTGTGTTCAATCATAGTTGCAAAACCCCTAGTCATGGGAGAGGCTATTGCATGATTGGCCACACCCTTTGTGTCACTCGAAACCAAGTGCTTATTATGTTCAACACCCTATTTCTCCAACTGGATCAACATCCTCTACTTCATCTTGTCATTATCACTCTCCCGAGTATCATCAACCCATGTCCTCTCCTATGGGATTACCATCTCATATTCCTTACACTCCTCCTTACTCTCAACATTCTCATCCTTAACCTCCTTCTACATTGCCACCAATAGTATCAAAAATTTTTACACCACAACCCAACCAATGAACATTACTCATGATGCTACTATCAATAGTAGTGGGAGTTCTCCACAACGTTAAAATCATCCTTTCTTTAGGCATGGTCGTAGAAAGAGATAGCATAGTTCTGAAACTACTACACCATCCAACTCAACACGAGCCCAACACTGTGATGCACCTTCCTCTTCAAACTCAATGCCTCCTGTTACCTTATCTAGGCCACTAATCAATACTCCAACAGCCATGCAACCCAATGAATATAACAACGTGAGAAGACATATTGATCCTTGCATACCATCTTATGGTCACAGGTTCCATAGTGGATCAATTTCTTATCACATGACCACATCTTATAATTTTTCCCACTATGCCTACTTTAATCAAGTGTGTGAACCCCAATTTGGATATGTTCCTGCCACTATACCAAAAGATACCCAGTGGTTTGGATATGACTGAACCCCAATATTTCCAACATGCATGGATCCTAACTTTCCATTTATTAATTCTCACCATGATCAAATTTTTAGTCATGGGGGATACCCCCCATTCTAACTAGCAAAATTAGTAAATGTTTTTCTTTTTCTTTGGTTTTACAATTTTTTATTTTCTAATTTCTTGTTTTTCAATTTGTCATTTTATCTTTTTGTGGGTAATCTCATCTATTAATAAAATACTCATGTAACTAATTGGTTAAGGCATCATTCTATATTATCGAGTCACAAGTGACTAATTATTTGGACAGTGAGCCCACAACATCCACCCACCCATTCCATTAATAAGAGGTTCTTGCTCTAGGTATGATGATATTCTTATTATCATCCAAACTTAAAGTAACTTTTTACCCATTATGCCTAGAACAAAGAGTGAAAGACTAAGTAGTAATGGCAAGGATGTGACATCAAGGGAACTTGTGGATTCTCTTTGGTGACATATGTATATGCTATCATGCAGCTTGGTTGTACTAAGATCCTTGTAGATCTAACAATAAATGGGATTAAGAGTTGTAATAAACGCACTCAATAAAGGAACTCAATGTTGTTCTGGAGGGTCCCACTAGAAATACATGCACCCATGCTTGAATATTGGTGGCTTCTCTAGATCACCTTTGGGAAAGACAAAGTGCAAAAAGCAGCCAGAAGAAGAAAAAGACAAGGAGAAAAAAAAGGCAAGAGGAAAAATAAGAAATGAAGTAGAAAAGAAAAGGCCAAGAAAATTGTATCACAGATAAATTTAAATCACTCCTCCCTTGCATAAAATGACAAGTGATTGTACATCTTACTATCATGATGCTCTTATGGTTTTCTATCATCAAGATGAAATAATGCGATGTCATTGATCAGAGGTATGGACTTGGTTTTGATCTTGGAGTGAAAGGCTAATGGTACTTTAATCATGCACAACACTTAGAATTCATTGTGACTAGGGTAAGTTACCTCACGTCTTGATCTCTGCAATCCTTTCTGCACTTCATTTCATCTCATGGTCCAAGTACTTCTAACCTGTGTCATGTGATACTTAACATGTGTGCGTTTTGTTGCACAAGTGCAAGTTGCATTTAACCCTTCTAATGCCTACAAACATTTTGAGGTGTGGTTACGCAAGGGCATTATAGGTTGGAACCTGCTTTGGGGAGGACCCACTTGCGTGACTTTTGTAATTTGTACTAGTTGCACACCACCACATCATTTTATACTTCTGAGTTTTCCATTGCCAAATCTATTTGTCCCTTTGTCATAATTTCAATTGAATGTTCCTTAGAACCATTACATGTCCTTTTTTCTCACCCTTTTTCAAAGAATTTCATTGTATAACTCTACTCTATTACACTTTCAGTGCCTTAATTTCCACTTGACATTACCCTAGACCTTTCAAATCTATATCAAATCCTTCATTTTTTGCTATAAAAACTCAAAAAATCATTACTTTTACTAAGTACCCTATTTTGGATAGGACGTGATATCGAGTACCCGGTATTGGGTCCAACATGATATCGGGCACGCACTATCATGTACACGATATCACATCTATAAAAAGTATATATATGGAACCCCCACGTGCCATAGAAGTCATTTTCAATAATTGATGCAGAAGGAGTTGTTCAAATTTTCTTCCACGATTTTTAGTGATTTGAAAGTCTAAAATTCAACTATGCATATTTCACTCCATGACACTCCAATCTCTTTTTTGCTTTAACCTAATCAAACCTAGATTGTTTAGCTTAGTCATGGGAAAGGGGTACAGTAGAATTTGTGCATAACTTTTTTGAAATTTGCTATCGCACGAAGGATATCATAGGGGTAAGTACTATTAGAAAATATTAAAAACTCATGCCAAACTAATTTTCTTCCTACACCCAAATCATTTAAATTATTATAGGAGTCACCTGAGTAGATCAGGCTCAACATTAAAACCTTTTGGGGGAACTTCCTTGAAAAATTTCTAACTTTGAAATTACACTAAGCAAAGAATTAAACATTTATTAAAGGTAATGGTATGAGATAATTGAGTTTCTTTACATAACCTTACTAACAATCAATCTTCATGTGATTACAAATGGCCCCTAAATGAGGAAAATAGGAAGGAACTTCTCAAGGTGTGGCCAAATGTCCAAGAAGAGGTAGAGGCTAAAGACCTCATGCAGAACATGCAAAACAAGAGGCACAATCATTCAACATCCATCAAGAAACCCTTATCACTACACAATCTCGCCAAGCAGAAGGTGGAGAGGTTAGGGCACCAAAATAAGGACAACACCTCATGTTGTCCCCAAAATGTGTTCAAGCCATTTGGGAAAGATCCACATCCTCTGCTGTGATTGTCAAACTTAAAGGCCTTTCACTGAATTTTCCCCTAAACCAGTCAAGGATCTACTTAGGGGATCTCCACTATGGCCTATCCTCTTGGAGAGTGGAGAATGGTATTTGGGTAAAACCTATCAATTTTGGCACAATAAAGAAGAAGGCACCACCGTCAATATTGGTGAAATTTCAGTTGATTTCTCCACAAACGCCATTACAAAAATTCTAAATCTTCCAAATAAAGGGCCTAAAGTTGCTCATTTGTCCACTCGCTCTGATGCAAATGCAAGAAAAGTGTGGTTAAAAAGGGAATATGGCAAAGAAGACAAGACATATTGAGAGTTAACCCTTGAAGAGAGAATTTACTTTAAGATTGGCACTTATCATATTTTTCCAACAAAGGGGTTAAATAGAATTTCTACTTATGCAGCCAAAGGAAGTGCAATTTTGATGGACAAGGTTGATGTCAATTTGTCCCATCTGTATTTAATAGAAATATTAAGGCAGTTTGAAGAACGGAAGATAGGAAAGTTCGCACTTCCCTTTCCATGTCTAATCGGGAAGCTATACCACCAGGCTAGAATGCTGAGGTACACTAATGATGTCCTTAGAAAAGCTCAAAATGCTTCTTATGCTGAATTACTTAAGCCACTAGCACCAAGAAAAGATGTTGGTGAGACATTAGAGCCTAAATAAGAATAGACGGTTGGGTCCATTGCACCTTAAATAGTAAGGCCTATCCAACTTCCAAACATAATGCTTAGCTAACAATAAGAAGTAGGGCCTAACACATAATCCACAAGCTAGCAAAACCAACAACCACCACTGCCACCGCAAGATTACCGACCATCGATGAGCCATCTTAGGGCCATCGCAAAGATAGTCAATTAGGGAAGTAGAGATGAGGCCAATCTTTTCAAGGTAATTAATGATGTTGTACAATTCATTATATCAATCTATCCTACAAGGGGTAAGGTCTCAATTCAAATAGGAGGAGGGGAATCACACTAGTCCCAACAAATCTCTAGAAATGCTGCATCATTCCAAATACAATTAGAAACTGGTGAAGGTGCCACAATGGTGGTAATGCAACACTAGAATGCAGCTAGAGTAGCAAAGGTGGTTGAGGACCATATCGAAAAATCATTTAATATCCCTATTGTGCCAGCAGTAGATTTCACAAGAGCACGTGATGCTCAAGTTCTAGCCAGTACATTAATGACTCCTATAGAACATGAGGATGCTCTGGATCGCTTACTACAAATAGGACAAGTAATGATGTCCTTTTTTGACATCCCCCAAGATGTTACAGTGGCACAATCAAACCTCATTTCTACTAAAGGGAAGTTGATCATGGCTAAGGTTACGGTCGAACACACAGAGGATGAGTTCTAAAGACTCTAAGAAAATTTCATTACCCTACAAGCTGAACAGCAAGATCTATCCCAACTTGTTGCAACTGATCAGTTAGAATCATTTAGGAAAGAGTAGTTAAATAAATTATTAGTGGAGAATAAAACAATGAAAATGGAAAAAGAGAAGGCTGATTGGGATGCTTTAAAAGTACAAGCTCAAACATATGCACATGTGAAAGCCCTCAAGGCCTTACAAGAAGAGAAAAAACTCCTTGCTACCGAAAATCTTTGGTTGATGAAAGTTGAAAAATAGAAGAATGTTCTTGGAAATTTTTCAACAAATGTGGGAACAACTAATAAGAGTTAACCAGGATATAAGTCACTTAGCCAGAGAAAACAAGACCCTCTCAATGGAGGAGGTATGTCCCATCTAGCATAAGATAGTAATTGAAATAAGCGCATAGAAAATGAGGCTAAGAGGCATGAAAAATTAAAGGAGCACTTTCATGACCAGGTGAGGATGTATAAGGGAATCATCAAAAAAGAGATTCATATGGCTAAGGATCACATTAATTCTTTTAGTGATCAACACAGTGATTGGCAAGCCATACTGGACACTTATGCCTTCGCCCACCAAGCAAAATTGAAAAGTCAAGACCTACAAATCCAAGATCTCACAGAGTACATGGAGTTGGAAAATCTACAATATGCCAACTTAGCCATGTTAAGAGTAGGGTGCCTAAGAACTAAGTTAGATAAGTAGGTAGCTACCACCTATGCTAAATATGAAATAGAGTTTGTAAAACACAAGAAGACATTGCAAAGACTAGAGGTAGTAAACTCTAAACTAGAGGTGGTAAAGGCTAACTACCAAGGCCAAAAGGACAGCAGTAGAATTGGCTTGATGGTTTACGAATTATTAAAAATTTATAGACAAAGCTAGCACCTTTGGGGAGGAATGATAGTTGTTTAGGGCAAGGTATGTCAAAGCCAATCAAATGTTTCCACAACTACTATGTCCATGGGAAGTGCCAACTCCATCAAACATTGCAACATCAACATGGATAGCACATGATCCTTAGACAAAGGAGGAAAAACTTTAGGCACTCCTTCAAAAGTATCCATTTTAGAAGCTTAGAGCATAGGATAAAGGAAAGAAGCCCATGGAGAAACCACCACCACCAGGAACTACATGAGTTCCGCAAAATTTTGTATTTTGTGTTGATGACCAAATTTTATTATATCTAATCCCACACTACGGCATGAAATAGTTCATGTCATTTAATAATCCCATACCTATCCACTGTTTGTAATCAATTGAACTTGTTTCACATTTTGTTTGACTCAAGGATGAGTTTTTATTCAGTCATGGGGTTATGATGAATCACGATTTGCCAAGTCCTGATATCGAGTATGCAATATCATAGCCTGAATACAATATTATATACATGATATCGTGATTCCTATGTTAGCCTATAAATATAGCATTCAAGTGCATAGTGAGAGAGTCTTTTGTGGTCAAGTCTTTTGCCAATTTTAGAGTCATTTCTTTTTGTCAGTTTTTAGTCATTTTTCAGTTCTTTCCCAAGTGCATGCTCGCAGTGTGATGCTTGTAATTGTATGAAACCTTTGTTTGAGTGTGACGTACTTGGACACACACACAATCGACAATAAAGATCGAGATTACTCCATCATTGTAGCATTCACTTAGCTTTTAATTTTTTTTAATTATTCATTTATTATTTATTTTTATTTTCTTAGTTAATATTTTTTTATCATCATTTACTCTTCCTATTATTAATGTTGAATGAGCATGCTTTAATCATGAACATTTAAGTGTAACTACATGGTAACCTAGTAGCATATCAAGTAGTGCTTCGAGTAATGTATGCTTGGTAATCCTAAAAGTAGTACACGAAGTCCAAGATGTGTATGAATGATTAAGGACGAATGTTCATCGCACTTAGGCTAGCTTAGATCTTATTTCCTATTTCTCATTAGCTTAATTAAGTTATTTCTTATTATCCTCAGGTGTAGCATAGTAGCAAAAACCACATCATACACCCCACTCTAGGATAAACCATACATGACAAAGTAAATAATAGTCTAGGTGGGAATATAGTGAATTGCGATCAACGTATAACAACTAGCCTATCTGCAGAGTTTGACTGAATCATGCATACACGCTCGTATTCATATGGTTGAGCATAGGGGTACCTCATCACTCATCAACAACCAATTCTAGATAGTTATGCCTTAGTTCACCAGGCAAAAGTAAAGAATAAAGACATGCAAATTGAAGATTTAAGAGAATACATGGTGTTGGCTAACTTCAGATATGTCAACCTTGCCATGTTAACAGTAGATAGGTCTCACAACAAGCTAGAGAAGTAGGTACTGACCACCTATGCATTGTATGAAAAATAGTTTGTAAATCAGAAAGATGCTCTACATAAGCTGCATGTGGCAAACTCAGAAGTGAAGGTGGTTAAAGCCAGCTACCATGGATAGAGGGATGTTTCCTTAGACCTAACCAAGAGATTGACAGATTATCATGAATTGAGACAAAAAGCTAGGACCTTTGAGGAAGAATGATAATAGTTTGCAACCTAGCACATGAAGGCCAATCAAATGTTTTCACAACTGTCATGTTCATGAGACATATCGATGCCAGCACACATTAGCTTAGCAGTCTAGATGGTACATAACCCATGGACAGAAGAAGAAAGTTGTAGGCATTGCTTAATCACTACAAATTTCATAAGCTTGGTGAAAAAGGGAAGTAACCAATGGAGGAGCTACCACCTCCAAACACCACATAAGCTTCCCAGTTTTTGTCTTGTTATATTGTGTCCCATTTTTGTACTACACCACTATGGCATGTAAGAGTCAATTATTTTTTTGTTGTTGTTTAAGTTAATCAATAATCCCATACCTTCCTAATATTTTGTAAAGAACTTGTTCCTCATTTTGTTTAACTTGAGGGCAAGTTTTCATTCAGTCGTGGAGGTATGATGAGTCATGAATCTGTTGGCCCTAATATTGGATACCTGATATCGCAGCCCTAATATCAGAGCTAGGAAGTGATGCCAAATATCAAATATCATCTCCTCCATGCTAGCCTATAAATATAGCACTTGGGTGTGAAACACCACTAATTTTGGCCTAGCACTTTTAGACAAGAATCAAGCTAAGTCATGCTGCTGCCCAACATGAGTGCAACGTGACCAAACTTGGAGGCCTCTGAAATAGCCCCCGATGGTCCATGATTCAATAGGCAAGGTCCCCCTGGGGCCCATAGGCAACTGCACCAACTTCCAGCATCCAGAATCAAAATTTTCAGGTTCAAAATGTTTGGTTTTGGCTAAGTACACTTTGGTTACTTTTTTAGACGCTGCACAGCGTAAGGATCAGCATCACCAACTTTTGGAGCCCCGAAATTAAGTCAAAATAGGCCAAAATTGAGCACAAGGACCCCCCATAACCTTCACAAGGTCTCTAGTAGCTCCCAGCCTCCAAAAAATTAAGATTTGGAGGTCACAAGTGCCATTTTGACTTGGTGACGCTGGGGTTACTTTTTCAGACGCTACACAGCGTAAGGATCAGCGTCACCAATTTTTAGAGCCCCAAAATTGAGCCAAAATGACTTGATTTCAAGGGTGTAAGTCATCCTTAGGGTCCACTATTGATAACTATGGGTCCTAGCCTTCAAAAATTTTAGATTGTAGCTCAAAATTGCAAGTTTTGGAGGTCACACTGCAAGTCACGCTGGATGCTAGACAAGCGAGGCAGAGTTAATCCTCCTTGATTTTCTTTGTAAATTTTTATCATTTTAGGGCTTGTCTAAATTATTTGTATTTTCATGGGCTTGAATGACCCACACGTTGTGAGATACATTGAATATGATCAAAGAAGGCACATATCCAGCACACATCCAACTCGTGCCAACTATCCAACACAGATACATTGAACCTGGTCAAGAATGTTGCTTGCCAACACACATCCAACTCGTGCAAAACTATCCAACACAGATACATTGAACCTGGTCAAGAATGTAGCTTACCAACACACATCCAACTCATACACAACTATCCAAACACAGATACATTGAACCTGGTCAAAGAATGCAACTATCCAGCACCCAGCCCAACCCTATAAATACCCTATCAATTCACATAAACTAGGAGGCAAGAAATTGAAGAGATTGGAAACTTTGAAGAAAGACAGAATTTGCAATCCTTGGACGCTTGGCAAACCTGATTGTTGGCTTCTAAGTATTTCTCACGTTTATCCCATTTCATCATCACATCATTGTGTCATATCATTCCAGGGCTAGGCGTTTGACTTGCCATCCACACATGTGCAACTAGGCTTTGACCAGTGCATATTCCTATTTAAGCAATACAATACAGTTTCATTATTGCCTTCCATTTACATTATTTACTTTGGTT
>MNCI01021833.1:198094-263809 GCA_015680685.1 Gnetum montanum
ACTCTGATGCATCCACTTCCATCATTCCTCCACTAGTTCAATCCCAACAACTCCCCCAAACCAACGCAGGGTCAATCTTCCAACCTCAAGTAATTGGAATACCGTCAGTCAAAACTTTACTACCTAAAAGCCGCACATTGAGCCAAGCATTCGTGCAAATCAAAGACATAGAAGAAGCAGCACAAACAAGTAATGACCCAACCTACTCAACCTTTAGGAGCCAACACACAAGGAAAGATAAATCCAAAACAACAGTAGCAGCAGTGGCTAAGGGAAAACAACCTGCTATCCCAAACAACTATGAAAGAACCACACGCACTCATACACCTGAAAATTCCTCAAATAGAAACAACAACACAGGTCATGCCCGTACCTTCGAAAGGAAAGACCCTGCTCAATACACACCATTGCCCATGAAGCCTTCACAACTGCTTGATCAACTTCTAAAGGTTAGGCTAATTCAACACAAACAAATGTCTCCTGTGGCCTCACAAAGACATGATTGCTTTTGCGAATTGGCCAAAAATCCAGCTTGAGCAACAGCCAACAAACCTCCCATTCCAAAAGGCTTTAGGTTGGATAGGTTTTGTGAATATCACCAACAGTGTGGTCATGGGACTAATTACTGCTTTGCATCGAAACAAGACATACAACGCATGATAGATGGGGGTGAAGTAGTGTTCGACAAGACAAACTTGGTAAGGCCTCAAAACGAATCCATGGGGGTCTACAAGGATCCTCTCAATACCAAAGCCAACGATGCCCCATATGTGATTAATATTGTCCACGTGGAAGACATACAAGACGTTCCTTGAAAGCCTTTTGTGATTCGTGGGCATTCAGAAAACACACCTACCTCAATATATCCTCAAACCCCTTTTACCATGTGCATGTCCCCCATACCATCAAAACCATTCATCATCTGCATACCTCCTTCGGTTGCCGCCACAACAAACATACCATCTGAAAATCGACCCATTCCCTTTGTGGTCCGGGTGCCAAAACACCTTAGCACACAACCCACCTCCGCTTCTCGATGACCTTTGCGAGAACGTCTTGCCGATAGGCTAATAAGAGAGCACTTGGAAAAAGAAAAAAGAGAGCGCATGGAGAGAGAAAACCATGGACACGAATTAGGACTGCCAAATCCCACACCGCTAAACACCATCCCCATGAGTCCATCCATCAATAAGCCTAGTACAAGTCACCAAAACAAAGATGAAGTTGCGAGTCATATCCCAAACTCAGCATCCTCAGCTACTAACATATAGACCCCTCCATGAGAAATACGAATGTTGGGTCAAATGAACCAAATCTCTACGGATAAGAATGTTCCAAACAGTAAAGACCTAGCAAATGCGTTGTCCTAGGTCACACAAGCCTTAAAATAAAAAAATACTTCTTTAAGTTTGTATAACCTAGTAATGACTTCACCAGTACATTGAGAGGCTCTCATACGAATGCTAACTTCAATTCCTATTAGTGAGGATCTTCCTGCAGATGAACCATCCATTTATGCAGTATTATCCCCACAACTTCAAACAGCAAAGAGCACATTCTTAGAGTTCCACGTTAAGGACATTAAGCTAGATGAGAAAACATGGGAAATCACCACGGCCCCTATGTTCATAACAATACAAGTTGATCATTTCAAAATATGTAGGGTGCATGTCGATGATGGTGCAGCAACAAATGTAATCCCTTTTTCTATCATTGAAAAATTGGGACTCACTGAACAAGTATAGTCCACAACAACTTCTTTCTTGAGATCTTTCAGTGGTTCCCGTGTGGGAGTGAAAGGCACGGTTACCTTAGATTTCATAGCCGGTGACCAATTCCCTACATCAGCTGAATTCATAGTGGTTGATGAAATGCCAGGGTTTAATCTGATCCTAGGACATCCTCGACTAGCTCTCAACTTAAAGCTGTATCTTCACCAATCCATCAAGAGATCCATCTACCTTATGAGGGAGGTGAGATCATCATACATGGGGATACAACAACATCGATCATTTCCTCATACCTTGAGGTAGGTCAAGGGTCAAAAATTAGGTTCATTAAGCCTAAACAAGAAACCATGAACATACATCAAAACGTGAACCCAACGTTGACTCACAACCCAACTAGCATTGAAGAAACACAAGAAGACACAGATATAGGAGCCATTCCTACTAATGTCTCTTGGTCAGAACTACCCTTTGACATCACTGATGAAGGAGAAGGTGAATATAAAATCATACCCATACACCCAGCTCCACATGTTAAGCTACAAAAGATCAAGAGGTAACTCAACAACTAGAACGAATGATACGAACTGTCTGAAATGACGTTAAACTACAAACTATCCAAAATGACATTAAACTATGAACTGTCCGAAATGACGTTAAACTACAAACTGTCCGAAATGACGTTAAACTATGAACTGTCCGAAATGACGTTAAACTACGACACATCCAGTATGACGTTAAAACTGCCAACAAACGTCAGTAATGACATTAAACTAGCCACGATCAGAAATGGCTGGTTCCATTTAACACTTCTTGAAAACGTTACTACCTTTGGCTCACCATGGCATAAAACTGGTAATCCTTTCTTTAACAACAGATGTAACAGTCCATCAAGACTTTAAATTGATGTACCAAGCCCAAAATGACTTTAAACTAGAGCCAACAAATTACAAATTTACAAACTCTCGTCATCTTACATTGAATTTTCTCTTACAGGTTACAAGTTATGATTTAGATTCTTGCACAATCGTTGCTTTCTTTTCCAAGTATTTACCTTACATCTTGATCTACACTTTAGAAATTTATGTTACATTTAGTTACACACATATACTCTAGAAAATAAAGAAAAACAATAAAAAACATGAAAAATGATAAAAATATTTACATAGAACATCAAGGTAACGAAGGAATGCAACCATTTTATACCATGATTGAATTTAGGCCATTACATCAGTCTTTATACATTCCATCAAACATCCAAAAAATTCAAAAACACTTAATGACTTAAAAGCTCATGGATGGGGTTGATCCCCAAGATCCTCTTCATCATACACCCCTACTCCACTGGGGCCAACTCCATCATTAACATGTCCCTACAAACAGAAAATAGAAAATAGAACAAAACAGTTAAGGGCAACAAACATTTGAAAATTTCATAAAATTTTAAAATCTCCATGACCTTATTGTCCACTTGAAAATTTAAGTATAGGAATTTTAAAATTTTAAAATAGTGCAAATGGCAAGTCAACATCCAGCCTGGAATGGCCTAAAACTATCACCTTTTTTTGCATTGCTTTTCTTTCATTCATATATTCCAAATCCATGTACGAAAGGTGTCGCTTGATGTTGTTTTCTTCCTAGTTGATTTTTGCAGGATCTCGCAGGAACGTAGCATGACCATTCATGCAGCATCACATCTTACATAAGCAAGGTAAGCATCAGTCTACTATGACTATAAACTAGCACAGAATAGTCCTAGCATCATGACTTGAAATTGATACCATAGAACAGTCCTGGCATCATGACTTAAAACTAATACAACAGAACAGTCGTGGCATCATGACTTAAAACTGATACCACAAAGTAGTCCTTGCATCATGACTTAAAACTGATACCACAGAGTAGTCCTATTATCATGACTTAAAACTGACACCACAAAATAGTCCTAGCATCATGACTTAAAACTAATACCATAAAATAGTCCTGACATCATGACTTAAAACTAATACCACAGAATAGTCCTGGCATCATGACTTAAAACTGATACCACAGAGAAGTCTTGGATCATGACTTAAAACTGATACCACAAAATAGTCGTGGATCATGACTTAAAACTAATACCATAGAATAGTCCTGGCATCATGACTTAAAACTAATACCACAAAATAGTCCTGGCATCATGACTTAAAACTGATACCACAGATTAGTCTTGGATCATAACTTAAAACTAATACCACAGAGTTCTATCCGGTATGACACTAAACTGCTACATCCATTTGCCATAACATGAAACTAGCATCCAGAGTCCACTAAGACTATAAACTAGTTTGCCTCTTCACAGTCTGCTATGACTATAAAATAGCAATGCACCGTCTACTATGATGCTAAACTAGCGTCGTCCAAAGGGTTATGATGTGAAACTAACCCACGATAGTTCGCTAAGACTATAAACTGGTGTCATCATTGACGACCAGGCAAAACTTGAAAAGATCTGTTGTTGCAGTTAGCTGTTCCTGTTCCACAAAGACTTGTTGCATGATTAATCCCATGGGGCCTAATGAAACTGATGATGTTCATGATTCTGTCTACTTTGAAAATTGCACGTGGTGACTCCATCTCCTTGTTTAAAGTGTTTAGCTAACTATTTCATTTGTGGTTTTCTTGTCTTCTTGGAGTTGTGTTTGCAGGATGACACTTCTGAGGCATTCGTACATAGATGCACTTCATCATGATGACAAGCTATCACATTTTTCCTGACGCATGAGACTGGGTTGATCAATCCGTTCATAACTCTCTAAGCAGTTGCGATGCAAAACATGATACATAGTACATGATGCAAAATGCAAGTGCTCAAACACGAGCATGGCACAAAAAGCAAGCTCTTTCAAAAAGACCGAGAAAAGAAAAAAATGAAGAGAAAGGAAAAGACAAAATAAAAATAAAAATAAAAATAAGAAAAGAAAAAGCACAAAAGGTCAAAGAGCAAAATGCATATAAAAGGTCTTCATGACCCTGTTGACATCATAAACAAAAGACTATTGGCCATTCTCATACAAGCCCCAGGTGAGAAGGCAATTGTCTTAAAAAATAATTACACTTGTGTCTCAAAGAGACCATGTTGCACATCACCACGTGGCTTTGGCTATTTACAATGGGCCTCGTAAACACTCTATAAGAGTCTCGTTTCTCCAAAGAACGCACTTCCTATGTCTTGGCTCTGAGTCTGCTAAACACTGGCTATGGACAAGGACCAAAATACAGCTCATTCGCATGAGAGCACTCCTCTCCCACAATCTCGATAGCAATCATAACCCTTGATCAACTCCCGACTTCCCCCAATTACAATCCCTTGCATCTTGAACCACATTCCCTCAATCCCATGTACTTTTGAAAATGGTGCGATGACACCAATCCAAGGGCCGACAGTTAATGTTTGATGCTTTGTTGCTCATGGTGTTTTGTATTTCTTTGTCGACGCCTCTCGGGTAGATTCCTCCAGACATCAACAAAGAGGGGCCTAATTTTGGCCTAGCACTTTTAGACAAGAATCAAGCTAAGTCATGTTGCGGCCCAACATGAGTACAGCGTGACCAAACTTGGAGGCCTCTGAAACAGCCCCCGATGGCCCATGATTCAACAGGCAAGGTTCCCTTGGGGCCCACAAGTGACTGCACCAACTGCCAGCATCCAAAATCAAAATTTTCAGGTTCAAAATGTTTGGTTTTGGCTAACTACACTTTGGTTACTTTTTTAGACGCTACACAGCGTAAGGATCAGCGTCACCAATTTTTAGAGCCCCAAAAATGAGCCAAAATGACTTGATTTCAAGGGTGCAAGTCATCCTCAAGGTCCACTATTGATAACTATGGGTCCCAGCCTTCAGAAATTCGAGATTTTAGCTCAAAATTGTAAGTTTTGGAGGTCACACTGTAGGTCACACTACAAGTCACGCTGGATGCTAGACAAGCGAGGCAGAGTTAATCCTCCTTGATTTTCTTTGTAAATTTTTATCATTTGAGGGCTTGTCTAAATTATTTGTATTTTCATGGGCTTGAATGACCCACACGTTGTGAGATACATTGAATATGGTCAAAGAAGGAAAATATATAGCACACATCCTACTCGTGCCAACTATCCAACACAGATACATTGAACCTGGTCAAGAATGTAGCTTGCCAACACACATCCAACTCGTACACAACTATCCAAACACAGATACATTGAACTTGGTCAAAGAATGCAACTATCCAGCACCCAGCCCAACCCTATAAATACCCTATCAATTCACATAAACTGGGAGGCAAAAAATTAAAGAGATTGGAAACTCTGAAGAAGGACAGAATTTGCAATCCTTGGACGCTTGGCAAACCTGATTGTTGGCTTCCAAGTATTTCTCATGTTCATCCCATTTCATCATTACATCATTTTGTCATATCATTCCAGGGCTAGGCGTTTGACTTGCCATCCACATGTGTGCAACTAGGCTTTGACCGGTGCATATTCCTATTTAAGAAATACAATACAGTTTTATTATTATCTTCCATTTACATTATTTACTTTGGTTTATGCTTTTTTTACAATATAGCTCTATTTATGCTTTATTTAAAATTCAATACGCTCTATTTACATTCCATATTGTTGTTTGCATTCTATTTACATCTCGTTTATGATAACCCCAGCGCTAGTCATAGCTTACGCTCGGAGAAGTCCTTGGTTGATCTGCGTGTAGACCATCCAAGGCACTCTGCCTTCGTTTACTTTTCCAGCTTGCCCTCGGGTAAAGGTAGGGTTAGCTGTGGCTATCCGACGATCTCTCGGTGTTTGTTTCCTTTCCAGCCTTACATCGACGATTTAGGTCAGTACAGGGTGCACAGTTCAAACACACAACAATAATAGAGAAGATAGTTTTGGTTCTTAGTTTTTAATAGTCTTTCTTAGAGTTCTATTATTCCCAATGCATGCCTGCAGTGTGATATTTGCAATTGTATGGCACCTTTGTTCGAGTGTGATGTACTTGGACACATTACATGACTAGAAATAAATATTGAGATTACCTCCATAATTGGAGCATCCACTTAGATTACTGTTACTTTTAATTGTTAATTATTTGTTGTTCCCTTTAGTTAACATTTTCATTTATTGCTATTTACTATTCATGTCATTAAGCAGAATGCGTATGCCTTAGTCACAAGTTCTTTAAGTGTAAGTAATTGTAATCCAACAATGTATCATTTGGCACACCCAATGACATACGCTTGGAAATCCCAAGAGTAGTCTCACAAAGTCTAAGGTGTGTATGGATGATTAAGAGCAGATCATATCACACATAGGCTAGTTTAGATTTTACTCTCCATTGTTCAGTTGCTTAATTAATTCATCTCTTTGTCATCATTAGGAGTAGCATGGAATTAGACAACATCATATGCTTGACTTTGGACTAAACCATATGTGACAAAGATACCACTAGTCCAAGTGGGAAGATAATAAACTACGATTAGAACATAATGATCTAGATACCACAACTAGTCCCATTGATGGAATTCAACCAAATCATGCATGAATGCTTATGATTTTTATGGTTAAGAATAGGGGTACCTCACTGCTTATTAACTGTTCATACTTCTACCAAGGTTGTCACAATTTTTGGCAACCCATGGGCCTCAGAAATGACCTTCACAGAGTAGGACACATTAATGTCCTTGATCTTCATAGTGGCATCATCCTACATGTTATTCTAGAAAATATATGTTTCTCCCATGTGCCATTCTCAACTGGAAATGAGAATGGGCCACATGGGAGAAGTCTAAAGTTGAGCTTTGACTTCTTCTAGGAAAAAGTCCAAGAAAGTTCCAAAGTTTAGCTCAAGGAGAACCGCTTTGAATCTCCCTTGACTCAATTTGCCTTAAGCAGACCTCTATTAGAGTGACCTCAAGGTTCAATCTTGCTTTAGGTGTCTCATCCCAATGGGACTGCTCTATTTTAGCTTCTGGAATCTAACAGATACATTCCACTTCGATGTCCTCCCAAATAGGTCCCATTGCATGCATCTTGGTTGCCTGCTCCTAGGGCGACTCTACTTTGTGACCACTTGTCCCTTGGTTGGGACGGTCTTGCTTCCTACAGGCATTTTGGTCTTGGTGGCATTTGTAGTCACAACATGATCAAGGACAATTGATTATTTTAATATTATTTTATTATTGTTTCATTTTAATGTCTACCAAAGTTTGTTGGAAAGGTTTAACACTCATTAATTAGTGATTTTAATATCATTTTTTTTGTTAAACCTTAGGGGACTTAGAAAATTTCTAAAAAATTTTCCATCGAAAACCTAAGGTTTGTGGCCCCCATGATGTAGAGCTCACCTCCAATGGCTACAGGAAGGAAGAACGAGGTGAATCGAACAAGCAATGTGAAAGTTATGGGCTCTAGAAGGTTTTGGGCTCTGAAAACTACAAAAACTCCTTCACCATTTAGAAGCAAATGGCAAAAATTTTTAAAGTGTTGCACTATATTTATAGGAGTTTTTTGCTATGTTAATGAGATCTCATAGATGGCGTTGTGTCAATGCGAGGGGTCGTTGCATCGATGGGATCTCATTGATGTGGCCAAAAGACAAATTTTCCTTTGGAAATTTCACTTAAAATAATGAGTTTTGCATACAGTTGGGGTTCATAGACATCTAGAAAGGCATTCAACATGAAGAAATGCTCAAAGAGAGCTAGATAAGTCACAAAAAAGAGATTTATTGGAAGAATGATTGGAGAAGACTTAAAAATGAGTGCAAAACTAGACACAATCAATGTGGAGTACGAATGACTTGAATGCAAAAATGTCTAAGGGATGAGGAACTTAACTAGTCCAACCATGGAGTATGCAAGTGGGTCCTCCCAATAGTAGGCCATGTCCTTAATGCCTTTGCATGCCCTCACACCAAGGATTCCATGGACTCCATGGATGATTAATGGTAATGGTAAGTTAAGGACCAAATCCCATAAGAAACTACCTAAGAATTTTGACATATGAAACCAAGACATTGAACAAAACATGAAAAACAATAGTGAGGTGAGTTATGGGAAGTATAGGTGGATAAGCTAAAGAGTGGAATGGAGTCTCATATTATGGTCACATGAAGTCCCTTGTGGATTTTGTGTTTAATATGATATGATAATAGCCATCCTTAATTCGAATTAAAACCAATCACTTTTAGTAACTTCACATTAACACTTCAAGACAGATCCACCCCCTTAAGGTATAAGAGCATCCCCACAAATCAATCACCATTCCAAAAAGAGAAGAAAAGAGAAGTAGGAAGTGATATAGGCCTTAGTTAGAGGGGACCTTTAAGCACAAGTAACGTGTCTTTCTAGTCCCATAACTAATTCTTGTAGCACATTATTTTTTCTAAGGGGTGTGCTTTCAATTCTCAATATTGTTTTTTTTTTCTATTTTTGTCTATTTTTTATGGGAACCACACCATGCAAAGACTTTTAACTTTCTCTTATTGGTTGATAGTGAAATGATGACAAATCCATGAAAACAATCATGCACCCAAGAGGGTAAGCAAGTATAGAGAGCATCAAATCCCCTTGAATTTACACCTTTGTCTATCCATTTAATTCTTTCCAAGTTTGGAAGCTACCAAGGTCACAAATTCATTATAAGTTTCATTTAAGGAGGGACTTCATATTTGCAAAATAAGGGAACAACATAAAGTTGTGAATGGGTGGATGACATGGACTCACTACCGAGTATCATGAAAAAAACATGTCTTAGTTATCAATACCAAAATTCAAAGATAAAATCCAAACATTAGCAATCAAATAACATTATAATATAAACCACAATCAATCAACAACTACAGTTGCACTTAGTCCTAACGACAACAAAGAAAAAATAGAACATAAGAAAAGCATTAGAAAAATCCAAACCAAATAAAGTAAATTATAGAAGAAATTTTAAAATAGTTAAGCAAGAGAAAAATGTACTAAAGATGGTATAAAACAAAAACTATGAAAAATAGATAAAATGAAAAACTGAGTCACTTTGATTAATAAGTATGGATGGCCATCTCCCCCACAACTGAGTTGGAAGGAGAAGATCCAAAAAATCAAGTGTGTGTGTCCATCCATTGAGTTTTTCTAGCCACTGGCTCTCTTAGGTTCATAGAAAGGTTTTATTTGTTGCATGTTGACTAGTAGTTTCTTATTTGGGCTTTTAGGTTTGTAAATTAACATGGCCCTAGAAGGAAATTTTTCATAGATAATATAATGCCCCTCCCACAACATTTGGAACTCGATTCTTTTTTGTACATGTGTGGGATTCCAATATAAGACCCTATCTTTTGGTTAAAACTTTACTTTCTATATCCTAAGGTCATGGCATTGTTTATTGAATGCCTTGTACACTTTGTTAGATGATAGGGCTACTAATAAATTCTCATTTAGTAAGTTGAGGTTCATTAGTCTTTCTTTTTGTACTAGACTTAGGTTAGGGTAAAGGTTACAAGCTATTGATAGTGTATGAAGCTCAAATTGAATTGAAAGTGTTGGTAATTTTTTGTACACAAGCTCATAGGGATAGTAGCCAATAGGAAGTTTCCAAGTGAAGTGATAGGCCCAAAGGGCATCATTGAGTTTCATGCTCCAATCCATCCTATGTTTACTAATGGTTCTTGTTAGTATCTTTGTGATTTTCCTATTTCTAACCTCTACTTGACCATTGGCTTGGGGTCGTAAGGTGTTGTTAATTTATGTTCAACCCCCAAGTGTTGCATAAGCTTTTGAAAGGTAGTATGTGTGAAATGAGTATCATTATCAGAAATAAGTGCATGTGGCACCCCAAGCCTATTTACAACATATTTTTGTACAAAATGAGCAACCATAAAAGATGTGCAATCAATGATGACTACAACTCCCACCTATTTCGTATAATAGTTAATAGCAACTATGTTGTATGCCTTTCCATTCAACATGGGTGTGATGGAACCCATGAAGTCAATGCCCCAAATGTTGAAGGTCTCTAGTGATTGGATCCACTACTAAGGTTTCTCCATACAAGTGTTCATTCCACCATCACATTGGCAATGCTCACAAGAGCAAAAAAAAATGGTGAGCATCCCTAAAAAGTATTGGCGAATAATACCCTGCCATGAAAATCTTAATGGTCATGCATCTCTTAGCATAGTGGCCCCCATAAGGATCCTCATGAGAATCTTGGAGTACATGTAGTTGGTCAACATCAAGTACATACCAACGAACTAGGCCATCGGTGCACACCTTGTAAAGATGCCTATTGTTTTTCATAAAGCATTTCGCCATGGCATCTCTTGAGTGAGAAGATAGGTGAGAATGTGATCACACCAATTGGGTTCAATAGGAATTTGTTTAGATATAGCACCAACAAAGAGGATTTAATAACGAAATTGACCTAAAAATGGGCTCTCCTCCTCTTTGTTGTCCCATCACAACTGAGACAAGTGGTCAACAACCACATTCTTGGTTCTCCTTTGATCCACCATCATAAGATTGAATTCTTGTAAGATCACTGGTCACCATATGAAGGAGGCTCACTGTTGGTTTTTTCATTAGGAACCAAATTGCACTATATTCTGTGTGCACAAACACCTTATATCCAAGCACATAGTGGCTGAATTTTTCCAAGGCAAACACCACGGCCATCAATTCTTTTTCTATTGTGGTGTAATTCAATTATGCACCCATAATGCCTCTGCTCACATAGTGGATGTAGTAAGAGACATTTTTGATTATCCAACTATGTGAGCATGGCTTCCAAGGCATAATTTGATGCATCTGTCATGATATGAAAGCACTTGGACTAATTAGGTGCTTATAGAATTGGAGTTTCCATAAGATTTTATTTGAATTACTAAAATGTGCATTCACATTCCTTGGTCCAGATAAATGGAGCATCCTTCTATGTTAGCTTCATCAACAATCTAGTAGTCTTAGAGAAATTCTCAATGAATTGTCAGTAGTAGCCAATGTGGCCAAGGAATGACCTCACATCTTTGATAGTTTCTAACTATCTAGTAATTTCTTAGATGACCCTTATTTTTTCAAGGTTCACATCGATCCCTTTTTCTGATATTCTATGCCCTAACACAATGCCTTCTTATACCATCAACTGGCTTTTCTACCAGTTGAGTCTAAGGTTTATCTCAACACACCTTTTTAACACTTACTCAAGATGATTTAAGGCTTGCTCTAATGTAGCCTCATAGGTGGAGAAGTCATCCATGAAGACTTCCATCCCACTAACAATATGCTATTAGAAGATGTTCAAGATAAGGCATTGGAATGTGGCAGGGGCATCTTTCTGTATGCAAAAGTCC
This sequence comes from Gnetum montanum, assembly GCA_015680685.1. Classification (NCBI taxonomy): domain Eukaryota; kingdom Viridiplantae; phylum Streptophyta; class Gnetopsida; order Gnetales; family Gnetaceae; genus Gnetum; species Gnetum montanum. The sequence continues at coordinate 210,173 of MNCI01021833.1, forward strand.
CCCATGGACTTGTGAATGTTATTTTTTCCTAATCCTCTGGTGTGATCTGAATTTGGTTATAGCCACTATAACTATCCAAAAAGATGTAGTAGCAATTCCCAAAAATGATGTCCAACACTTAGTTCACAAATGGCAACAAAAAATGACCTTTATATGATGCAATGTTCAACAGTCCGAAATTAATATAGATCCTCCATTTGTCATGTTTCTTCGGTACTATTACAACTGGGCTAACCCACTCACTATCCGAAATGGAATAGATGAACCGTGCCTTAAGGAGTTGTTCAATCTCATCTTTCATGATCTACTTCAGTTTGGGATTCAATCGCCATTGGGGCTACCTCTTTGGCTTGATGGAAGGATCTATGTAGACACAATGCTAGCATATCCTTGGATCAATTCCAATTAGCTCATGATATGACCAGGTAAAGGCTATTGGCCATTTGTTGACCACCTCCAATAGTTTCTTTTTCTATGCAGGAGCAAGGTTGGCATTAATGACAATCAACCTACCATTTTTTAGAAAAGCATACTTCCTTTTGGCTAGCAAAATTTTTAACTCAAGGGGCTCCTATTTAAAGCTCTTAAGGATCTCCAAATCTTCCCAATTAGTGTCATCAAGTTCATCATCAAAGAGTTGGCGATGAACTTGCTCTAGTTCATCCATGCCTTAAATGTAGGCACTTGTAAGGCTCTTAGTTGCTTCCATGCATATTGTTGAACTACATTTTGCAGTAGCTGTCAGCCATTGAATGCCCTCTTGCTTTGTGCCTACTATGTACAAGCACCTTTGAATTTCTGTCACATCGACACACTATATGCATGTAGTGATAGATGTGCTTTTCACAATCCATAATTTTTGCACACAATTGCACCATGTATCACTATATGCAATGCATGGAATGCACTTCCTCTTAATATTTCCAAATTTATTTTCCTTAGAAATTTCCAAGGAGAGGTCTTAGATTCCCAACCATGCATCAATTATGCTCAACTAAGCCCTTCCCATGATGATTAGGAAGTCCCCATTGCAATTATCTGTATGAATCATCAAGAAGTCAACAAGATAGGATTACCCACAAATGATGGTTACAATGTCCACCACAAGTCCCAAGGGAACAAGGATGGATTGATCTACCAACTCAAGACAAATGTTGCTCTTCTTAAGTGGAGGTAGGTTCCAAGCTTTGTACATTTCATGGGAGATTAAACTCATACCAAAACCTAAGTGCAAAAGAGCCTTATAAGGCTCATTCCCAATGATTTAAAAATAAATTAAGGGACTCCTAGGATCAAATCTTTTCCTAGAAAGGTGGCCAACCTTAATCCAATATGTGATAGCATGGGGTCAACATTACAGTGTGAGCCTTGGAAGGCATTTGGTTTGAACGGCTCTTGATGATGTAGTCAAGGATGAGGGAGAAGTAAGGTTATTAGCCATAGGTGTCTATCAGGACTTAGAGGGACTACTGGTTCAAAAGAAAGGTTTTTTTCAAGGTTTATTTTCTAAACCACTCAAATGAAAATCTAGTTGTAAGTTAATAGCCCTTGTGATGTTTCTTTGCTAAGGTTGGGTAGGAATTTTGTCCTGCATGGATGGAGCTAGTGGCAATGAGTTAAGGGCAAAGGTACAAGTGTAGAAGGATGAGAAGGGTAGAAAGGAAATAGGGATTCCCCTCTTGGAGATTGAGCTATATAGTGTTTAAGAGGGTAGTAGTGATGTTGGAAAGATGCATGAGTGAAAGAGTCATGCAAAGACATTGGTTGCTAAACATAATACCCATATGGATCTAGCTACCAGTAAAGGTACTACTGCCTTAGCAGTGGCATTTCCCACAACTATGGGTGTTGTCACTACTAATATTGCTCATGAGGTTGGGGTGGGGTTCCACTTGGATAGTAACCATGTTGTTAGTGGAACTACCTATAGTTGCCTTGAGAATAAGGCAACCTTCTAGGTGCTTTCCTTCTTGCCAATCTACGATTCAGCATGTACACCCCAAATTCCTACAAGTGTGACATAATTGGGCAACATCCCTTAGAATGTTCATATTAGTAGATGTCATACCTACCATCATCATCTGTTTCAGATTCTGCAACCTCTTCAATGGTAGTAGCCTTACACTTATCCCCTCTTATGGCCACATTCAACTTCTTTCATTCTCCTTCGATCACAAGCACTACTTTTCTCTTTGGACTCTTCAGTAATTCTAAGAGTGGTTTGGAATTTTTCATTCAAAGAATACCACATTTTTTCTACCTTGGCTGATATTTCAAAAACAAATTTCTGGACTGACAAGATTTTACGTTGAACCACTTCATCAAGTGATGCCTCCTCCTCATTATTACAGAACTGAACTTCCCTTTTTCAAATGGAAGGATCCCTATGGTACTCCTTTGCACTTTCCCTTTTTCAACACTCTCTTTCTTTTTTTGTCACCTACTCAATCAACCTCTGGATCTAATGGACCCTTAGCGCTGAAATTCTCCCTTGGGCATAGATCCCAAGAGTTCTCCCTGTTTACGTCTAGAGTGCATCTATGATATGGTGAAGTTACTCCATTTGAGAAAATCCATGGCCTTGGCACCTATGCAATAGAGAGTAACATCTTCCCATGACTACAACCAAGAATTCATGTGTTCTTTGTCTTCACCTTTGGATCTCCTTCCTCAAAGTAGACACTTGGGAGTATATCTGATACTTGTCATTGAATAATTCAAGAATCGTACTCCATCATCTAATTGAATCCAATTCTAGGAAATAGTACCAAATTTCATCCTCCTTAATGAGTATCCTTAGGAACATCTTTAGTTTTTTCCATTCATGCATAGGCATCGTGAAAGGCTTAAAGATGACTTTATGAATATGAGTTGTATCCCCCTTTGAACTTGGGGATATTGTTCATATCCAACCTATTAAGTCTACTATCTTTCACATGCCTCGCTGGAATTCTCATGGCCTCTACAATGTTCAACATGTTCCTTGTTGCAAGCAAAGGCTCATCATAGTCATATCCTCTATGATGGTCATGATGCCTATGATGTCCTCTACTACCCTTCTTTCATCATGGTGGGCCTCCCTTTTCTCTACTATTCTAGTAGGCCCCATGATCATCTCTATCCTGTAGGTCACCTCCATCATGATCACATCCTCTATGGCTTCAATCAGAGCTAGAGGAGGAAGAAGATGAGGACATTAAAGGTGAAGAGGGAGGAGAGCCAGCACCAGCATGGTGTCTACTACTCCCTCTCCTTAGTTCATAGCAGCATTCACCATGTCTATCTCTATCTTCATGCTTATATTAGTTCCTACCTTGACTGCCTCCTTTGAAGCCCCCATGGCCATGGAACCCATTCTTTCCCAAACTAGGATTGTTTACAGTGGACTGTAAATTGTGGCTAGAGCCTCCTTTATCAAAGAAGAAAGGAGGAAACTCAATGTTTTGAGAACCCCCAGAGAAGGGATCCTCGCCTTGTTTCTAGCCCAACAAGAATAAGGGGTTTGTGAACTATTTTTTCTTTGATGCCTCATAATGCATCTCCTATTGCCAATCTTTTTTGCATTATGCCTTAATGGGATGATCTAATAGTCATGGTCCTACACAACTTATTCAACATTGAACCCATGTATGCCCAATTTCATAAGAGTTTGGAGCAACATCACATGAACGAATCAATCAAGCAACAACACAATGTTGCTCTCCATGTCCCTCCATTGCAATTGTTCATCCCGATGTAGGATGAAGGTGAAATTTGGTGCTTACTCATTAAAACAAGTATATACCACTCTGCATTGTTGGGGCACTAGCAGTTTTAACCCTTCATGCCTTTGTTAATTAGATATACCTTTGTACAATGGTGGAGAATCTCCCCTGTGAGAAGAATCCATATTAGATTGAAAGAAAAATATTGTGATCTTATTATTATTATTAAGTTTCTTAATGTTTTTAACTTTCATATCCATTAGAATGTCATTGATTAATTTCACCAACTGCTAGATAATTCATGTAGCTAACTAAACTTCTTGGCAACAATGCCAATGATGAGCACTAAGCAGTCCCTATGCCCAATCATACGAATCATTAGTGTTAACTAAGCCATTTGGTCAAATTCCACAAACTTTAGTTCTCTAAGTGCATTGGGTCTAGGCAATGAAGCTAACAAACATGATCGTTGTCTTCTTAATTTCACTTGTAAAGCACAAATGTATGGTTAAGTGTAACAAAGGCATATGATTTCTATCATTTTATGTTTATTTTTTAAATCACCTAAGTACTAGAAATAACATAATTAAATGTTTAATTAATCTAATAACTAACTGATATCTTAACTAGTCCTAACATAAGCATCCGTTCCCATTTACCATACACATCATGAACCACATTGCAACATTACTAGGCTATCAAGTGTTAAGCACTATTGGGATTACTGAACATTAATGTATGCTCAAAATGTTCATACTTATGTGTATTAATTAATTACTATTTAATTAATTAAATGAATGCATTAAAGTAAATTGAATGAATAATAAATGCATAAAGTAAACATTAAACTAATTCCAACTGCTGCAAGGTTTATGAAGAAAGCTCATCTTTAGGTACATTAGTGCTCAAATAAAGATCTATACACTTCTCACTCCTATTATGGGCACTTAGAAAATATTCTAACTTTGAAATAAACAAAATGTAAGAGCTCTACTATGATACTAAATAATGGATGCATAAATGAGGCTAGTGAGTACGTATTTATAGGCAAAAACAAACAGTACATTGACAAGGTCACATCAACGCATCAAGCCAAGTGTTGACACAACCACGTTGATGGGATCACGTTGACAGGATCATGTCAATGGTGTCGCATCAACACACCTTGAGGAAGACTCTTCATTAGGAGTATTAGAGTACTAACTATGTGATGGATAATGAGAGACATGGAATGGTGATTGTAATGACGGAAAACGTCGGTCGCTAGAAAATACCGAACGAAACCCATGTACATAGTCTTAACCATGGATCTGTGCAAGGGCCGTGCTCGAGAAAACGAATCCATGATGCCCTAAACGGTCTTGTCGATCAGACAGGAACTTACTCAATCAGTAAATTGACGAATATTGCGATAATATGTATATTAGATATTCCGCGAAACGATTTGATTCGATAAATCATAAAAGGAGTAGAAAATGATGTAAATGAATTGAAATAACGGCAATGTCAACGCGACATGGAGGATCGGATTTAAGACGAATGCGTAATTCCAAGATCTATGTTTTGACCCGAAGATTGAGTATATTGTATACAAAGTTCCAATGGTGAACTCTGCTTATCTTGTGCGAAGCATACGCAAAATAACAAGAAAACTGTTCAACAAGGAGTACAGAATGGAGCTCGGTCTACCTCGTAAGCCAAAGAAGGGATGCAAGGATGGTCAAGCCTGGATGTCTATCGATCAACTATTTCTGATCAATAGATCTTGTTGACCGCACCAGACGATCTCTCGATCTCTGATTTGCTTCCTTTTCCTTGGGTGGTCTCTGCTCAAAACTGCCAATGATCGCCAATGGAAAGAACTGTATTTTCGCTAAAGGACTGATCGCTCCTGCCGCCAATGTTCAGCTGCCAATGCTCAAGCAAAATGCCTTCTGTCTCTGCTAAAAGGTGATGCTGCCAAAAGAGCCCCAAGATGATCTCCCTTTAGATCTTCACCAATTGAAGTATTTATAGGTTCGGTAGTACGTGGAGAAGGTACGGTCCTGATGACATGTGTCTCAACCTTCAAAATACCATTGACTTGACAAACTTTACATTGAAACTGGTCATGTCGCATCACGTTTCTTGGGAAGGGGAACAAAGTACATTGTTGACCACTTTCGCTTAAGCCGCTTCATGATTACGCACAATACGCTCATCAGCGTATCATGCGTGTGGATAGCAGGTGTGTATCTGGTACTGCTTTAGTTAGCTTTACGCTGTATTACACATGTTTATGCTGCATCATGTGGCAGAGCATAACAGAGCATGGAAGTAGTTGATTCAAGTTTTTTTACGCTCCTTTATGCTGCAAAGCGTAATGGAGTGTAAAAATGGTCAACTTTACAATAAATTACGCTTGCCTACGCTGCGTAGCGTAATGAGCGTAAAGCGACCAATCTGCAAAAAAAGAATAAATCAATCTGCTACGCTTCCTTGGACTCTGACTTTGCTTTCCTTGAAGCTCGTTACGCTACTCTGCGTAATGGAGGGTAAACTCAGCCCTGAACAAAAGACTTAGCAGAATATGCGACAAGTCTTTAAACTTTAAACTTCATCAAAATTGCCGAAGTAAGTTACTTTCTGATATCGGGCTATGTTAAACAGAGTTATGCTGAGCAACACTACGCTATGTCGCATAATGTAGCGTAAAGAGAGAAAACAAAGTAAGGTGGAAATCTGTAAGAGACTTGATGCTGTGCGCCTCTTTGCCTTGTTCTGTTTTCTGGATTTCTGTCACGAACTTNAAAATCTGTAAGAGACTTGATGCTGTGCGCCTCTTTGCCTTGTTCTGTTTTCTGGATTTCTATCACGAACTTTTCGCCCGAATCGTGAATCTTCGCCTTAGGCCGATTCGCAATTTCCATGGTGTTTCAATGGCCCCTCTTTGTTGAGGTTTAGAGGGCTTGCCCGAAAGACATCGACAAAGAACACGAAACACCGGATGGGTAAAAGTACCAACAGCGTTCATCAATGGTTGCTTAGATGTCACCTTGTCAACGGAGAAATGCAAAAATGAGGAAAACAGAGGAGAGAGGGGTATGGGAAGGAATTCTTATAGAGGTAAGAGGAAAAAGGTTCGAGGAAGACTCAAGTGAGGTTCGGGGAAGACGCAAATGAGGTTCAGGGAAGAGACAAATGAGTGAGTACAGTTTTCTCACGCATAAGCACTTAGGCCTTCTCCTGCGATTACGTTTGCATGGAGTTATGTCGTTATGTTGTAGATGAAGGAGCTTGCATAGAAAAATTGTGTTGCGTTTGTGCGGCCTGGATGAGTTGTGTTTTATCCATTTTGCCAACCCCACAAAATTTTTTTTTTTGGCGTCCAATAGGCGAGTTGCGTTACGCCAGTTTATGGACTTGATTGTAATGCAGATGCGGAAAGCATATGCTGCGTGTGCACGTTTTGCGTAAGGGAAATAGATGGTGGAGATGCAGGGAAGTAAGAGCTAGAGGTAGGATTATGGAGAAGATAGGGATGCACTCCTGAGTGGACAGGCTAACCTAGGCGGCCATCTCAAAACGCTGTCTGTCTTTCATCGTTCAGATGAACGCACCTTTGAACGACATCCCCATAACAAGTAACCTGCAACCAAAGAAGAAAATAGAGGGCACCATTACTCGGTTGAATCACCAGAGAGGTTGTTGAAACAAGTACCGTTTAGGGCGAGACAGAGGGAGCGGGCCATGAAGGAGGAACTGTAGCACGAGGCCAGGTTCTTCAACGTTGACGTTCGGCCCAACATATCACCGCCAAAGACTATCAGATTCATCGCACCTGACTGGTTATGTAAAGAACCAGCTAGGTGAATCTGTGAAGCCAGAGCCTGATAGTGATGATGAGCGGAGATCCCCAAGGTTGTGGTCGGTGAGAACTCCTTTGGGGCTCCGGATGGTGAAACTAAACTCTCAAAGGTGTCACCGCTGCAGTGGGTGCAGTGACGGCATCTCCAAGGGGTCAGTAGTATGCCTTTCAGCACATCCGAGGAATCAACAGAATGCCTGTGAGGTAGCAATGCTGAGGCTGTCCCGACATCCCACCCCATTTGTTTTGCAACCACATAGAGACGATTACGCTCGCTTGGTTCGCATGTTGGCGGTCTGTAAGTCCCAGTTTTAAGTCCTGGTAGACTATTGTTGCTAGTTTTAAGTCTCAACAGACCATGGTCCTAGTTTAAAGTCTGGGCGGATTGAAAAGTGCTAGTTTTACGTCGTAGCGGATGGTGGTAGAACTGATTTATGGTCTCAGCAGACCGTGTTGTGGATGTCAGTTTCATGTCGTGACCCAGGGACAAATCTATGCTAGTTTCACGTCTCAGCAGATGGATACTTACCTATGCCAGTTTTATGTCTTGGCAAACAGCCGATGCCAGTTTAGCGTCGTGGAGGATGCGTGCAGGAAATACCAGTTTTACATCTTAGGGGACCTATACAACACTGCTAGTTTTACGTTGTAGCGGACGATTGCAACTTGCTAGTTTTACATCGTGGCGGACAATTGTTGTCAGTTTAGCATCGTGGCGGACGCGTGCAAGTAGTTCCAGTTTTACGTCGTAGCGGATGATCAGTGCCAGTTTAGCGTCATGGCAGACACGTGAGGAGAGTGCTAGTTTTACGTCGTAGCGGACAATTGTTGCCAGTTTAGCGTCATAGCAGACGATGGTGCTATGCCTGATGTTAACACTGGATATGCAGCTAAATGTAGTACCTCTTCAGATATATATGATTCATGGGATTCGGTAACTCGTTGCCGTTGATATCTACTAGCTTGAATGCGCCATTACCATACACATCAGCTACCAAGAAAGGGCCCTCCTAGTTTGCAGAGAACTTGCCTACTGGTTCACGAACGGCTTTGAGAACCAAATCTCCCTTCTTGATAGGACGTTGTTGAATATTATGACGGTGCTTCTGCCTCTGCTTATCTTGATACTTTTCGATGGTATCAAGCATTTGTATTCGCTTCTCCTCTACTGAATCCAAATCCATGATCTGAGACTCGGTGTGTTGAGCCTCATTTATAATCATGGAGAGGACCATTCGCAGAGAAGGAACTTGTAATTCGAGGGGCAACACCGCCTCGGATCCATAGACTAGGCTATAAGGCGTATTGTCTATAGCTTTTCTGCATGTGGTACGATACGCCCATAGCACATAGAGGATCTTTTCATGCCACCGTCTCTTGTTGCTGTTGAGCATTTTCTAGAGTAAGTTGATAATGACCTTGTTTGTCACTTCATCTTGACCATTCGCTTACAGGTAATAAGACGAGGAAAAATATTGTTTAATGCCAAGATTGTCACAACAGGATTTGGTTTCCAGACTGCTAAACTGTGGCCCATTGTCGATCACGATAGTTATCGGGAGGCCAAATTTGGTTACAATGTTATCTAAAATGAAGTGAAAGATCTGTTGCAATGTGATCTTTCACAAAGGGATGGCTTCCACCCACTTCGTGAAGTACTTAGTGGTAGTGATTATGAAGCTATGACCTGCGGAAGATTTCAGTGTGATAGGCCATATAATGTCTAATCCCCATCGTTGAAAGGACCATGTTATCTGAGTCATGTGTAGTTCTGTAGGCAACACGTGTATAAGGTTCACATAACGTTGACACGTGTCGCACGTTTTAACCTTTGTAAGATAATCTTTTTCCATGTACGGCCAATAATACCCTAAGCGACGAATTTTAGAGGCCATGGCTCGTGGCGCTACGTGTCCTCCGCATAATCCCTCATGGACCTCGCCTACTATACGTTGCGCCTGGTCTTTGTTAACACAAGTGAGCAGTACTCCATCAAAAGAGCGTCTACAGAGGATACTGTCTCCTATGATGAGGTACTGCCTAGCTCGCTTGCAAATAGCATCTTTCTGTGCGTGTGTTAACTCGTGTGGTGGTTCGCCATGCAAGAGGTAAGTTTTAATGTTGTCGTACCACTCTGGCGTTCTATCCTCGAGCAGTGAAGATATTTGCGCCACCTAAATGATAGGATCTGTACAATCTGTTATTAATGCGGGACAGGTGTCAAATAGGTGCGATGGCACGTTTAAAGCTAATGTAGCCAGTGCATCGACTAGTGTGTTATCGTTTCGGGGCACGTGTTGGGCATCAATCGTTGTGAACTGCTTCAGAAGATCTTTAGCCATATCGCAGTAGGGCTGTAAATGTATAGCCTTGCAGGTGTAGACTCTTGTGATTTGATTTATAACAAGCATCGAATCGCCCCTAATCGCCAGGTGTTGAACATCAAGATCTTTGGCTATTTGTAATCCCCTGAGGAGTCCCTCGTACTCTACCATATTTTTCGTACAGGGGAAGGTCAAGTGGTAAGCGTGAAGACGCACATCCTCAGGTGATAGCGTAATGACCGTGGCGGCACTGCTGCCTCTAGTGGTTGAAGCACCATCAAAATATAACGTTGCTTCGGGGCCTATTAAAATAGGGCTTAAACTATGTACATGCTCATCCAGAAATTCAAGCTCTATGGTTGCTTGACTGTCAATGGGCGAGGTTATTAATTGGTCAACTATTTCTTGGCCTTTCGTAGAAGATTAACCAATATAACGCAGATCGAATTCTGCCATGATAACTTTCCAATGAGCTATTTTACTACTTTCGTACAGATTATGCGTAATAGCCCTAAGGATGTTATTTTTGCAGATTATGTTGACCTGGCTACGAAAGAAATAGTGTCTGCACTTTTTGAGCGTAAATACTAACGCTAAGCAATTACGCTCTACTTCATTGTACCTCGTTTCATATGCACATAGAGCATGACTCAAGTAATATATGGGTACTTCTGACCCATCATCTCTCTTTTGATAGAGTAATGTAGCTAAGGCTACGTCTGATGTTGCGGGGTAAATGTAAAATGGTTGATCCCTTTGTGGCGGGAATACTGTTGGCAAGCATTGAAGTTCTTGCTTCAAGCTATCAAACGCACGCTGACAATCGTCTGTCCATTCAAAATTAACCCCCTTTTTAAGAAAGTGCTACATAGGGTGTAACTTATCTGTTAGTCTCGAGATGAACCGCCTGATAAATTGTAACCTCCCTTGCAATCCGCGTAATTGCTTGAGATTTGTAGGGGGCTTCAATTCAACAATGGCTTTGACTTTATCAGGGTCTACTCGTATACCAGTCTTCGATACCACAAACCCGAGCATGCGTCCAGTTTTGACTCCGAATACGCACTTCTTTGGGTTGAGCCGGAGGTCGTATTTAGAGCATCTTTTGAGGACTAACTCCAGATCCTCCGAATGATCTTCTGACCTTATAGATTTGACAGCTATATCGTCAACATAATTATTCAGTCTCCCTAGGAGGTAATCACTAAAGATGTACATCATAACTCGTTGATACTTAGCTCTGGCATTTTTTAACCCAAAAGACATCATGGTGTAGCAAAAGGTCCCCCAGGGTGTCATGAAAGTAGTTGTCAGCTGGTGTTCTGGGTTGATGCGTATTTGATTGTAGCCTGAGAAGCCATCCATGAAGGATAAAAGCGCATGTCCAGTGGTTGTATCCACTAGTTGGTCGATACTCGGTAATGGGAAATTATCCTTGATTGTAGCTTTATTCAGGTCTCGAAAATCTATGCATATGCGTATTCCTCCGGTCTTTTTAGGAACCACTATAATGTTAGATACCTAGTCTAAGTAATCGACCGCGCGAATAAAACTAGCCTGGTATAGTTTTGTGATCTCATCACGCACTGCTAGCGCGACTTCTGGATTTATTTTTCGTGCTTTCTGTCTAACTTCTTTGATATGGGGGTCTAGAATTATGTTATGCTGTATTAATCTTGGGTTTAGCCCCAGCATATCTTTGTATGACCATGCAAACACTTTGATGTTGTTCTGAAGGACCTGCTGTATGTTATCATGTACCTTTTGATCTAGTAAAGAACTAACCTTAAGAGTTTTAGTCTCACCCTTATGCGTAACCACAGAGACCTTGTTAAGGGGGTCTTCGGTTACATCTCCAGCTTCCAGATCTAGCATGCGCGTCGATTGTTCTGGCCAGTCTAGAGATGTTTCCGATGCGGCTATGGTTGCGTCATCGAGGGCAAGGTTAGTTTCTACTAGTGTGGGATCAAATTGTCTAATGATTTCCCTGTGTGGGCCTGTTAAGATTAGAAGCGCAGATAAATTTTCGTCCATTTGGTAATTATCCTGCAAAATTATCAAGTATGAAAATAATTAGAAAAAAAAATGCTAAGTTGGATGCGATAAACATTTAGCGTATGACGCTTGGTTTAGTCTAAAGAGAAAAAGGATGTGATACGACATTGTTGAACGTGAAAAGCTAACTGAATTTTGAACATCGTGAATAGCCTGTAATTAATGCGACCTGATTACGAGGAGATAAGATGCAGTAGTTTAAGGTCATTTCAGACCGAAGCATGCAATATCTGTCATAATTAATGCCTTGATGTTCGGGTTCTAGCTCATACTGTCATAAGTATTTGGGCAAGTCTCGCTTAAATCGGGCGTCAAGTCAGTTAATTTCGCATATAAGTAGGCAGTTCTTATCGAGAACAGGCTGTTGGCTATCGCAAATTTGACATCTCAGCTATCACAGAGAGAAAGAGGAAGAGCAAAAGACTGCGGTGCATTATTTGTGAAGGTATTCAGGTGTGAAGGTGTTCAGGAATGCAACAATGGCACCGAAAGTTAGAGGAAAGAACGCCAAGTTGGCTAAAATCGACGAAGTACAAGGGAGCCTACAACGTGCTTCGCAAGCCTTGGTCAAAGTGAGGGATTTCACTCCCTTGAATCGGTAGGCCAGCCTTTGCTTACTCGTATTGCTTCCTATGATATGCTTTTTGTTTTTTTTTGTTTTTTTTTATTCTTTTTGCGTCTTCTGCGTAAACTAGAGTTTTATGCTGCAGACCTCGTATTGAAGCGAGGGTTTAGACAACAGTGTTGCGTCTATCGTTGTTGTCTGAGATAGACCATGTACTATTACAAGGGTTTCGATGATTTCGGCTGTACAGCTAGAGTGTAATTTTTGTAAATATTCCTATGGTTTAAGCATGCAATCGGAATCTAGATGGGAACGTGCTTATTTTATGTACAGTGTCATGGTGAAACCCGTCCTAATCGTTTTGGACATAGTCGGGGTTTAATGTTGTATAAACCCTATCATACCCAATGTTCCTCCCCCTCAGACTCAATTGCAAGCGAAGGCTATATGGTTCCAAAAGGGTGCGTTGGAGTTTTTGCAATTTTTGCTGCGTAACTTCAGCATTATTGTGTGGTCACATCTGTCGGGCGATGTGGCCGACACTATTTTGGAACATGTGTTAGTGGGTTCTACATAGGGCGTCCTGGCTTTCTTGATAGACGGGGCTATTGATACTGGGCGTCCTCAAGACCGCGAATTTAGCGCCAGGGGATTAAGGCATCTAAGTTGGACCTAGGAGATGCCCAAATTTAGCTGTTATCATGCGTATAATACTTTGTTCGTGACTCGTCACGTCTCGACTTATTTTCAAAATCCTCCAGGCATGGTGTATTATTCGAGCGGGTAAGTTGTTTTACTGGCGGTATTGTCAATATGTTTCTAATGTCTGAATTTGCAAAGCGTAGAATAGTAATGTGTTATATGGTACAGGTTTTTCATCAACAACAATGGGTTAGTAGGCAATGGTGATACATTGTCTTGGACCGAAACGGCAATAAAGGAGTTTACGTCCACCAGCAACGTACGCGCTGGTGTAATGGGGCAAATGGCTTTCGACATTCACGAGTATCCCACCCGTTATTCTGATTCCTTCAAAAATTGTTAAAATCTCAAGTGGTTACATGAAGAATGGACTTTGAACCCACCCCTTACCCTCGCAGACGTGCAAAGGAAGCTCCCTCCATTTCCTTTACCATTTGGCCCTGGTAAGGTTTTGTTGCTACTGTTAGTTACAGGATATTATATTGTTTTTTCTTGTTTAAAATGCTGCATAACAGTGTTTTCGCTGAGTTGACATATGTCATGTATTATCAGTCAGGGAATCCCAAGAGATTACCATCACTATTTCCGGCCGCGAGGTGAACACCCTCTTTTTCCGCAATGGTGACATAAAGGAGGCACAACGTTGGCTCGGCCACGCGGCGGCCCCAGTTGCGTTGGTCACCAAGCTGCAGGAAGCGAGGCTGATGCAGTAACCCCTGATGTCTCCGCGAGCAAAATGTTAACCCTAGTTAACTCCTTCAGCGAGGGAGCTGAACATTTTTGCACACGTGTGCATCACATACGTGTAAACTTTGATATCGACGCTCAGCTGTTCACTGACCTCTTTGGTGTCCCCTCTGACGATCTTCCCATAGAGGAAAAATCAAGGAGGAGCATCAAATATCAGGAGGAGCTGGAGGAGTGGCTAAGGACCAAGAAGGAAACCAAGGGGATCCCTTGCGAAAAGATCGAATTAGAGATCGCCAAGACTATTTATCCCCTCTTCCGAGCCTGAGCCTTCCCCAAAACACTTTTGCAGGGAAGGTTCTTTACTATAGAACAGGCCCGTATTATGCGAGAGGTGATGGAGGAAGGGACCCAATTTGACTGGGCAAGCTATTTTGCTGAGGGGTTACGCACTGAAATGGTGAGACTCTGCCAAAAGCTCAAGTCACGTTTCAGTGTGCACTTCACCTTCTTCATAGCTTGCCTCTGGCGTTTTGCCGAATTTTTGGTTGTCCAGAGAAATGGGCTCTGGGTCCTACAAGATCGAGACCAGTTATCCAAACCTTGGATTTCTCATATCTTCGGCACTACCCGGGCACAGGATCATCTAGAGGGAATTGGGGAGTCCCTGTCTGTAATGACTAGGGATTTGGCGGCACCTCGAATGCGGGGCCCTGACAATGTAGCTGAGGCACTTCCCACTTACACTGGTGATGCATCACGAGGGAAGCGTCTAGCTGCAGAGATAGTAGACGCCTCGGTTCAGCGTAAAAGGGCTTGCTTAACCGAGGCGCCTACGGAACCAGCGGGTGGCACAGATAGAACTATGCAAGTCAGAGTTCAGCAGAGTAAACCTCCGCCTGGTAAGCGTAAAAACATAGTGAAAGTTATGGCAATTATTGTATTACGCAACTTTATTCAAGGTATTCTAAAATCTTTTAAGTGTGTTATGTGGCATGAACAGGGAGACCTACGAAATGGTTGACCCCTAAAACAGGGGCAGTGGTGTTACAGTGTGGGGAAGGGGCTCCAGTTTTGGAAGAGGAGTCCCCGGCTGTTAGAATAAGTGACGCACAGACCCTTGTGCATGAGGAGAGAGAGGAGGCAGAAAACGTTGATGCACTCCCCACTGTCACAGGCAGAGGTAATCAGTGGTATTAGAATTTTTAAGGAACTCTATCAATAATTAGAAATTTTGACTTAGTTACGCTACAGATGAACTAGGTGCATCCCCGTCCGTCGTTGTCAGCAGAGCGTGGGGGGAATTCCCTGATAAGTTTGCCTTCATGGAAGGCGTTGTTAATGATATGATCGAGCGCCTCAAGCACGTGGATCCTGGAGTTGGTATGTTACTACTATAACACGTTTATTTTATTATAAGGTTATAATTTTTATTTATGTTTAATAATATTTGTTATCAGGAGCTCGCCTTCAATGGGACCCTACGGAGCCCATTGACCTGGACACAGTGGAGCCTTCATCAGAAGGGGCAGTCGTGCCACACAACATTTACTAGGAAATGCGTAAATGTGCATTACGCTTGACTCGCTCCTTGTGGGAGAGTCAAAATGTCAATGAAGACCTCTGGAAGAAGCTGCAGAGGTCAGAGAAAGAAAGGATGTCTCTGACGAAAGAGGTCGGAGACTTAAAATCACAATGTGAATTCCTGCAGGCGTGAGGAATTGGTGAAGAGGACTGGAAAATGGCTGTTATTGACTATGCTCGCTACTGGACCACAGTCAGAAACAGCGTTCAAACCAGTTGGGAATTGGTGGAGCAAAGGATGCAAATAGAACTCTTGGCCCAGAAGAACCAGGACTGGAAAGACTTTTGCGCAAGTGTCCAAGAGTGGGGGCAGAAAGAAAAAGATCACAAGCATCTGTATAAGCGAGAAAGTCTCGCTTATCGTCAGCACTATCGAGATTCTGCCATTGAAGCTCAATCCTTGTGTGTTTTCCTCGACGTCATTGGTGCACTAAGGCCTTTCAGAAGTTCCAGGAGCAAGTGACGGTAAGCGTGTCCCCGGAAAGGGAAATTACTCTTCCCGGGGAAGAGACTACAGTCCCTACTTTCTTCCCTGAACCACCCCGATGGAGTAGTGTGGAGAAAGGGAAAGTGAAGGCTGTGGGGGGATGGAGTTTGGTCTGAGCTAACCAAAGACGAAATCATGCAATGCCTGTGGGTAGGTTTAGACCAACTCCCCTTTGCTGCGAATGCAGGACCATCGTGAGTAAGTTTGAGTGTTATTGAATCTAAATTTTCTGGTTTATCCTATCATGGCTTTTTCTTATGTATTTATTGTATGTAGGTTTAAGGAGTGGATGAAGAAGGTGAACAGGGTGAGGAGCGTGTTCAAGAAGAAGAGCGTAATGACGCAGACCGTCCTCTTAGGGAGCCAATGTTAGCGTAAGAACCCTGTGAAGATGACATTCCGCACGAAGGAATACTCTCTAAAAAGGATGGCCCACTTGAGGACGATTTGTTAGGGTTAGAGGCAGACTTAAGGGATACTGGTGATAGTGGTACTAGGGGGGATGCGTAATTGTGATTACGCATGATTTTATTGATGAAATTTGAACAATGGTAATATGAATGTTCGCGAGATTACTCATGAGGTTTTGTTTATGGTTTTTATCCAATTTTATGTCTTTATTTATATAAAGCGTAAACAGAATAGGTTAGGTTGCGTTATTATGACTATAGGATGGAATTGCTAGTTTTAGGCTGTTGCGGGCCATCGTGTAGCGTTTGCATAAGATATAAATGAATGAACTCTCTAGTTTTAGGCCATTGCGGGCTGTTACTAGTTTTAGGCCATTGCGGGCCACCGCTAGTTTTAGGCCGTTGCAGGCTGTCACTAGTTTTAGGCCGTTGCGGGCCGTCACTAGTTTTAGGCCGTTGTGGGCTGTCTTCGTACGTCTAGGAGTGTAATTGATAAGAAAAACATATATATCTGCGTAATTGTGCTAATATGATGAGTAGAAGTCAAGAAGCGTAAATGGCATAAAATGAGGAGTGTAAATAGCGTAATGGACAGAAAGCGTAAATGCATGTATGTATATTAAAAGAAAAAAAACTGGTGAAAGTGTGACGATGTGCGTAGACACCACTCAGATTAATCACCAACCCGTAATTGTTTCTTTATGGCTTTTACATTCAGCGGTGCGTAAGGGTGAGGAGGTCTATGGCCTGACTCTTCCACATTATCCTCTTCTCCCTGAAATGGTAAGTCTACCCAGGCTAGGCTGTCGTCATTCAGTTCGACTTGTTCGGGGGTCTGGACATGGATTTGACTTTCGGGCATCTCAATCTCCGAACCCCGTTCCTCCTCGACGTTATTGACAGTCCTAGGAGTTATTTCATCATCATGTATTACTACCTCTCCCCCTACGTAAGGGAGGTGTATCTCTTGGTGTATTGGTGACGAAACTGCCCTTAGTTGGGCCAGCCAGGACCTCCTTAGAATCAGGTTGAAACTGGGCATCTCCTCGACAGTGAGAAATGTGGCATCTGTTGGGAACTGATCCCCTACCACAAATTCAATATGCACCGTCCCCTTGACTTGCACCAGTGCCCCATTGAATGACTTT
Source organism: Gnetum montanum (assembly GCA_015680685.1). Taxonomy (NCBI): domain Eukaryota; kingdom Viridiplantae; phylum Streptophyta; class Gnetopsida; order Gnetales; family Gnetaceae; genus Gnetum; species Gnetum montanum. Next base: position 227,686 of record MNCI01021833.1, read on the forward strand.
AGGCACGATGTCGTTGTGGAACTGATTTGGTCAACCAGGCCCAACTTATCCACTATAAGATAAGGAATGACATTCGCAGCCACGCCATCGTCAACGTGCACCCTCCGAATCCAATATTGACCAACCTAGATGGTGATAAACATGGGTTCTATCATTACTCGACCTTTCTCTGGATCATCTTTGATGGATTTATCGTGAAAGGTCAAAGGGTTTGGTTTAGGTTGCTCAGCGACGGGAGGAAGCATGATATCGTGTATCGCTTCCTCTTCCGTTGGTAAGCCTTCATCCACTAGTATGGATGTCAGTATACGAACCATAGTCTCATGGTGCTTTTGGGATGTCATGAGCAAGTCATAGAGGCTCAGCGTTGTGTTCTTCTATTTCAGAGCTTGCTTGACTTGCGTAAATGCATCGAGGAGGTCCCGTTCTTGGCTAAGTTGTTTATCCCCTCTGTCTTCTTCCATTCGCCCTAAGAGATGAATTTCCCGAGGCGAAACAGCGTCAGTCGGAGGGTTATGTTTCTTTCTGCCGAGGGGAGGTGGCTATGTTTCTATACCCTTGTCTTGCCCACAGGTTGTAGGTGCAGGGATAGAGGCCAGGGGCCTGGGCTTAGTGAAGCCTAGCATAAAGTGGTTTTTAGTAGCATTAGCTAACGCATCCCCTTCCTTTTTTTTGTTTGGTGGCAGTTGGTGGTTTTGGTTAGAAGCTTGCCCCTACATAATAGGGGCAGCCAGTCGTCTTAGTACCCTAAGGATAAAAGGCACCTTAGGAGTGGGCGCAGACATGACCGCGGCTTTATCATTAACATGAGATTAGGTTATGGCTGGAGAGGGTGCCCGAATAACGAAGGGTGGCCTCGAGACGCCGCTAACTGCTGGTGAAGAACTTGCCCCCTGGGGTGAAGTGGTAGGTACACGTAAAACAAAAGGTTTTTTAGGAGGTGCCTTCCCTTCACTGTCCATACTTACCACATTGATTGTGTACGGTGCGTTATTTACTTTTAACGAATCTTTGTACACATGCAACGCCTGGTTTTCAGGATGNTTTTAACGAATCTTTGTACACATGCAACGCCTGGTTTTCAGGATGTGTTGTACTACTGCCGTCTAGTTTAAGAGAACCATCGTCAATCATGCGTTGAATGTCGTCCTTCAATGCCTAACAGTAATCGGTATCATGACCACACAACTGATGGTAGTCACAAAAGCGATCGAGCCTAAAAAATTTCGGAACTGGTGGTTCTTTAGGTAGGGCTAAAGAAGGATTCTTCAGCAATTCACAATGACGCCTGTGACGCTGGAGAGCTTCTTCGAATACCTTTTTATTCTGAATGTATCCTGCCCCTAATAATTGTTTCAACAGTTCCAAATGTTTTATTGGCAGGGCCGTATATTTTGAGCGATCTTTACGCTCGAAGTTTGGCCTTGGCTGGGGGGGGCTTTTCAAGGGCAGGTGTGTCTTGACTGGTGCTGCTTGCACTAGCCAAGGTCTCGACAAACGCTGTGGGTACCTTCTTGTTATTCTTGTTTTTAGCATCCTCAGCCAGCGCAACTATTGTCATTGTCGTCGCTTTACCCTTATCTTTACCCTTATTATTGGTATTTTTATAGGCCACGTACACCAGGTCTTTGCTAGCCTCAGCAGCATCCTAGATGATCTTAGTTTGGGCAAAAGCCTGACTCAAGGAGCTAGGGGCAAGGTAATACAGTTTAGACTTAATGAAGTCATTAACTGCTTCTTTGAAAATAGCCAGCAGATGGGCTTCCGCGATGGGCTCACGGATTTCATTCAAAGTAGCATTCCATCACTGTATAAACCTCTGGACCGGTTCAAGTGGATCCTGCTTCACTCCCATAAGTTGATCTAGTGTGACTTCTGGCTTTAAATTGTACTTAAAGCGAGTCACGAATTGTGTTAGGAGTTCTTCCAGGGTTGAGATGGAAGAGCGAGGAAGCGCTCGATACCAGTCCAAAGCTTTTCCTGCCAGAGACATTGCAAAGACACAGATAATTGTATGAGGCCATAGCTGCAATAACAAGGACTCGGACCTGAAGGTAACAAGGTGAGCATTAGGATCTCCTTCCCCATTATATTTAGTAAAATGAGGCAACGAAATCCTTGGAGGCAACGACAGCATAGGAACCACTGAGCTGATTGGATCATCTTGGTAGAAATCCAGGATTTGTATCGTATCAAAGCCAGCAGCTTTAAGGTGCTTAACTTCCTCAGTGAGGGTATGAATAAGCAAGAAGGCTTGATCCAAACTTGGTGATGAAGAAGTTTGCGCAAGAGGAGCAGGGGGTTGGGCTAAAAGGGTAGTGCCAGGCAACGAAAATGAAGCGATGGCTTGGCTGAGAGGTGGTGCAACAGGGACTGTCCCCGCGGACAGAGCTACTTGTGGAAGCCACCACCCACCAGGTTGAGCAGAGGGATTGGCTGTCGCCGAGTGTGTAGGATGGAGATTGTAAAGGTATTACGGGTTTATTTGTGAGACATGCATGGTAGGTGCAGCTAAAGGTTGTGCATCGTATAATGCAGATTGATTATGTGGGATGGGTGGGATCCACTGACCAGCCGTGGGTTGTTGAATGGATTGCTACGATTGAACAATGGTGGCGATCTGTTGCCTTGCAAAGGGTTGCACCGGATTTTGCACTGAGCGGGTTAGAGGTGTGGTATGAGGTTGCACGTGGGGAATAAAATGGGGTGCAGTGGACGCAGGTACCACTGACGGAATACTGATTACACGTGATGATGAGACTGCCCCCATGTTATTTTGAGATGGTATTTGCACTTGCAAGACTGATGATTGCGTAGTGGCCTATGGGATGACAGGAATGTGGGTTTGGATGATTGTGACTGAGTTGAGAGAGGCGGCTTCTCCGGTGAGAGGAAACAGGGGATTTATGTATGTGTGGGGGCTGAGGGTATGGTATGAATACGCGTGTTCAGATTGAGCTGCGAATTCATCTTCCTCTTCCTCCCCATTTTGAGGTTCTAGAATGGATTGTATAGCCTAACTCCTAGCCATAACCAGTTGAGTCAGGAGTTCATGATAATGTTCGGTTAGAGGGATAATGTTGTACGCGGTAGGAGTAAAATCTTGGCCCCCTCTGTGGACCAGCTCAAAATTTCATTTTGCATAAATCTCGGCTCGGCTAAGAGCAAGCTCTGCCTAGATCTTGACACAAATGAAATTATATTCTTTAGGATTCATGACGGTGAATAAAGGGTCTTTGCCTTGTAATCTCAACGAGCAACGTGATGGTCCCTGAGATCCTATTGCGCCGAAAGCTGGTCCGGTGGTGGCAATGGGATTTACAGATGTGGAACCCGAGTCAGTGATGATCATGGTGGCAGTGGTTGCATATGCGGAATCCATTTCTCAAATAGGTTAATGACAAAAAACGACAGGATCTAAAAGGCGACAGCCAAACAGAACTATGATTTGGGCTTTTTACCTTGTAGGATTCCAAAGGAATCGTTGCTGTGACCAATCTACACCACACGATTTTTCGTAAACTTCCCTAGAGGTATTACGTTTACGTTTTTATGGACATGGGTATAGATCGCTTACAGAGCTACCCGTAAAATACGGATCGAAGCTTTTCAGGCCCTCCTTCTAGCGCCAGAAAACTGTAACGACGGAAAACGTCGGTCGCTAGAAAATACCGAACAAAACCCGTGTACACAGTCTTAACCACGGATCCGTGCGAGGGTCATGCTGGAGAAAACAAATCCACGGTGCCCTAAACGGTCTTGTTGATCAGACAAGGACTTACTCAATCAGTAAATTGATGAATATTGCGATAATATGTGTATTAGATATTCCGCGAAATGATTTGATTTGATAAATCATAAAAGGAGTAGAAAATGATGTAAATGAATTGAAATAATGGCAATGTCAACGCGACAAGGAGGATTGGATTTAAGATGAATGCATAATTCCAAGATCTATGTTTTGACCCGAAGATTGAGTATATTGTATACAAAGTTCCAATGGTGAACTTTGCTTATCTTGTGCGAAGCATACACAAAATAACAAGAAAACTGTTCAACAAGGAGTACAGAATGGAGCTCGGTCTACCTCGTAAGCTAAAGAAGGGATGCAAGGATGGTCAAGCCTAGATGTCTATCAATCAACTGTTTCTAATCAATAGATCTTGTCAATCGCACCAAACGATCTCTCGATCTCTGATCTGCTTCCTTTGCCTTGGGTGGTCTCTGCTCAAAACTGCCAATGATCTCCAATGGAAAGAACTATATTTTTGTTAAAGGACTGATCGCTCCTACCGCCAATGTTCAGCTACCAATGCTCAAGCAAAATGCCTTCTGTCTCTGCTAAATGGTGATGCTGCTAAAAGAGCCCCAAGATGATCTCCCCTTAGATCTTCGCCAACTAAAATATTTATAGGTTCGGTAGTACGTGGAGAAGGCACGGTCCTGATGACACGTGTCTCAACCTTCAAAATACCATTAACTTGGCAAACTTTATGTTGAAACTAGTCATGTTGCATCACGTTTCTTGGGAAGGGGAACAAAGTACGCTGTCGACCACTTTCGCTGAAGCCGCTTCATGATTACGCACAATACGCTCGTCAGCGTATTATGCCTGTGGATAGCAAGTGCGTATCTGGTACTACTTTAGTTAGCTTTATGTTGTATTACACTTGTTTACACTGCATCACGTGGCAGAGCGTAACAAAGCATGGAAGTAGTTGATTCAAGTTGTTTTACGCTCCTTTATGCTGCAAAGCGTAATGGAGCGTAAAAATGGTCAACTTTACAATAAATTACGCTTGCCTACACTATGTAGCGTAATGAGCGTAAAGCGACCAATCTGCAAAAAAGGAAGAAATAAATCTGCTGCACTTCCTTGGACTCTAACTTTGCTTTCCTTGAAGCTCGTTACGCTACTCTGCGTAACGGAGCATAAACTCAGCCCTGAACAAAAGACTTAGCAGAATATGCGATAAGTCTTTAAACTTTAAACTTCGTCAAAATTGCCGAAGTAAGTTACTTTCTGATATCGGGCTATGTTAAACAAAGTTACGCTGAGCGACACTACACTATGTTGCGTAATGTAGCGTAAAGAGAGAAAACAAAGTAAGGTGGAAATCTATAAGAGACTTGGAGACTTGATGCTGCGCACCTTTTTACCTTGTTCGGTTTTCTGGATTTCTGTCACGAACTTTTCTCCCGAATTGTGAATCTTCGCCTTAGGCCGATTTGCAATTTCCACGGTGTTTTAATGATCCCACAAGAAATGGTATGGGTTAATGGTATTCAAGAGATTAGTAGTAATGAGTTGAGGCATGGGAAGTTAAACCATTAGGAGAAACATGTTGTTGAACATAATATCCATAAGAACTCAACTAGTGATAGGGGTATTGTTGGTTTGTTGATGATTGTGGATTTTGCCATTGTGGTTAATAGTAGTCTTGAGGTTACTAATAAATCCCATTACGATAGTACTATTGGTTGTAGGAGTATTTATAATTCCCTTATGGGTAAGGAAATCTCATAGGCATTTGCTTTTTTATGAACTTGGGATTTAAACTAAAAGTCTTAGACTCTTGTAGATGTAACATAACTAGGCAATAGCCCTTTAGATATTCATATTGACAAATGTCACATCCATCATCCTCTTCTGTATATGATTCTACAACCTCTTCTACTATGACTATTTTCTCGTTTTGTTGATAAGTATCCTTACTTGTGGCCTTAGTCTTTTTCCTCCTCTTATTTTGATCACTTGATCCTATTTGCTTTACCTTGTCCTATGTGATTTTCAAGTTAGTTTGTAAATTTTTCATTCATCAACTTCTACATCTTATCTATCCTTTTTTCAATCTCAGTGATAAACTTTGTATTGTCAAGGTTTTGTGTACATCAAGAACTATCTCTTTTTCTTGATCATAAATATGAACCTTTTTTTGTGAAGAGTTAAATCCCTATTATATTCTTCTACATTCTCCCTTTTACACAAATTTCCTTCTTATTTTGCCACATGTTCAATTAGCCTTCATATCTGATGATCTTTCAACTCTAATAATCTTCATTTAGCATAGATCCCCAAGGTCTCTCCTATTTTTTATGAAGCCCATCTATGATATGACAAAGCTACTTTTTTGAGAAAATCCATGACCTAGGCATCTATGCAATAGAGAATAGTATCTATCCAAGGCTACATCAAGGGATTCATGGTTTTCTTACCTCCATGATTTGATTTATTTTCTTATATTGGACACTCTTGAATAGGTTTGGTATGTTTTCTTGAAGAGCTCGAGCATTGTAGACCACTGGTGGATTGAATCTAGTTCCAACAATCTATACCAATTTTAAGCTTCTTTTATTAGTGTCCTAGGGAAGAACTTAAGCTTTTGCCACTTACTTTCATATTTTATAAGGTATAAGCATCATGAAGGCTTGTAAATAATATTATGGATTAGAGTTATAGCCTCTCTCAAATTTGAGAATGTTATTCATATCAAGTCATTTGATGCAACTTTTCCTTTGATGCCTATGGGGTATTTTAACCACCTCTGTGATTTATATCATACTTCTAGTAGCCAACAAGGGTTCATCATTATTAGATATGTCATGGTGATAATCTCTATTTCTATTTTTCTAATTATGATGATCTCCTCTATGCTCCATTTGATACCTTATATATTATCTTTGATTTCCATTTCTATCTCTATTTTAACCCTTTAGTGTATCTCTATCCCCATACCTACATTCATTCTCATCATAACTAGACGTTGAAGATGAAGAGGAAGATGGTAAACTAGGATAATCACCATGGCTCCTATATCTCTCCCTATGGTTCCTTGATTCATCTCTTCTAGGTTTGGTGGAGGTCCTAAGCCTTAAGGCCCTTCTTGTTCTAAGACTTGTTCCATCCCCTATAGAGTCATCCATGATAGTTGAATGTAGTGAGGGTGTGAATGAGCATATGAGACCCCTGTCTATAATGGTTCACTCTAATTTTCTTCAATATAGATCCTATCATTTCTCCTCCTAGTGTTCTCATTATGTGATGAATTATCAGCCCTATGTGAAGGAGACATGTTCATATCTGATAATATGTGTGTGGCTTAAAATATTAATATTTTTGAAAAGATAAATCATTAATGCTTTAACGACGATTGTTTATAATATAACTAATCTAGCTCACTAGCACCATCCCTAACAACGGCACGAATGATAAGCAACAAGTATCCCCTATGCCCAATCATACGAATCACAAGCGTTCACTTATAATCTGAGAAAATTCTATAGATGGAACTAGTGTGATATCTAAATTATTAGGCATTGATTATAGGTTGCTACCTTCCCACTTGTACTAGTCATAGTTTTGTCATGTATGGTCTAGTATAAAGTGAGGCATAGGATAATTGTTGTTGTTGGGACCCTAAACTAAAATAATAATAATATAGAAATTAATTATTTAATCTAATTGACAATAAAATTAAATCTAAAACTATCCTAAGGGCAATGATTGTCTATTCCCAGCTTGCCATACACATCCTAAACTTATGTACCCACTACTAGAATTACCAAGTGTTATGCTACTAGGCCAACCAAGTAATAACAATGTTGGGATTACTAAGCAAATACATGTTTATGCTTAAAACTAGTCATGCACATTCAACTAATTGATTAATATGCATGAAAACGTAAATATTAACTAAGAACATGAAAAGTAAATTACATTAAAATTAAATTTATTCTAAGTCAAAGTGCTATAATGAAAATGAATCAATCTCAATCTTATTATTGTTCATGGAATGTGTCTAAATGCAATGCCCAACCATATAAATCACTAACATGTACATGCAATCTGGTCAAATTTCATAAATTTTATTTACCTAAGTGACTCATATTCCTAGATGGTGAACTATGTAGCAACTAGTGGTTATCTTCCCAATCCACACTTGTGTTAATCTTTGCGTATGGTTATGTGTGGTTGAGGCATAAGATATTTATATTTGTGCTTTTTAGTATTTTATCTAGTTGCTAAATGATTGAGCAAATAAAGATTTAATATTTAAATTAACTAATTACTTAATTAACTAACTATGTTAACATATAGTATTTGTTCCCACTTTCTATACACTCCTAAATGTATATTAAGGTTGTACCAAGTGTATACTACTAGGAATACTAAGCATGCACTACTAGGATTACCAAGCATTAATATATTCTACTCAAAGTAGTCATACTGACATTATTTATAGATAATGATATTAATTACCTAGTAACAAAAAAGTAAGTCGCATGTAAAGTAGATTACTAGAAAGTAAAATTATGCTAGTCCAAGTGCTACAATCGAAAGAAGAAATCTCAATGTTGTTTTTGTTCATGCAAATGTGTCCATGTACAAATGCATTTGAATAAAATACTATACAATCACTTGAATCCACATTGTAGGCACTCAGACGAAAAATATTCCAACTTATATAATAGGAAATTACAAGAGTTTGACTAAGAAAACAACCAAAAGATGCCATAAATGTGAGGGGTATGCACATTTATATAGGTAATGCCTACATCAACATTGATGTACCTACGTTCATACATCATAAGATACATTGACGAGGTTGCATCGTGGGCATGCATTGATGCAATTGTCTTATTAATACTTCATCACATATGTATAGTGAATTATTTAGCACCTACAAACATATCTAACTAGTTAGTTCTTTTTCCTACCTGATGAGCAAAGCTCAATCTATACTTCTAGTTCTTCTACCTTTGCAAAGCCACCCATAGACAACCTATGGGTGGCACAAGATACTTCTCGAGAATAGGTTTCATATGTTCCTTCCATATCTTTATTTCATAGTTAAATAATATGATGAAAAAACATGATATTCAAATCCTTAATTCTAGGGATTATTCTCAATTTTTTTTCTTGTTGAGTTAGGCAATGCTTCAATGGTGCTTTGTGCCCTAGATATAGGGTATTTTATACATAAGCATGCAATGTTGATTCTTTGTAAGTGGGTCCTAGATTTGATGTTGAATCTAAAGAATATGCTTGATGAGCAGTGAGGTAGCCCTATGCCCAACAATTTTAATCACAAGCATTCATGCATGATCCAATCAAATCCCATGGATGGGACTATTGTTATGCTTTGATTGTAGTTCACTGTCTTCCCACTTGGACTAGTGGTAGCTTTGTCACGTATGGTTTAGTCCAAAGTGAGGCATATGATTGATGTTGTCTAGCCCTATGCTGCTCTTAATGACAATAAGAGATAACTTAATTAAGCTAATTAATGGTGGGAACTAAAATCTAAAATAGCCTATGTGTGATGAGTATCTGTTCCTAATCATCCACACACACCTTGGAATTTGCATAGCTACCGCTAGGATTACCAAGCATACATCACTGGTTTTAGCCAATGATACACTTCTGGGTTACCAAATAATTAGACATAAGCATTCATGATTAGTCATACTCATTCTGCTTAATGACAGGAATCATAAAGAGTAACAAATGAAAACATTAACTAAGGAAAATAGAAAATAATTAAACAATTGAACAATTAAAAGCAATAATAAATCTAAGTGGATGTTGCAATGATGGAAGTAATCTTGATCTCTATTTCAAATCATGTAACTCATCCAAGTACATCACACTTGAATAAGGATGTCATACATTCGCAAACATCACACCACGGGCATGCACTGGAAACAACAAAACTTGAAATCACAAAGCTATGAAAAAGTTATCTAAAATCTAATAACAAAACTATGTCCCAACTATGCACCCAAGTGTTGTATTTATAGGCTAGCACGAAAGAGATGATATCAAATATCTGACATTATTTCTTTGGACCCGATATCAGGTATCTAATATCGAAGCTAACAAAATCATGACTCATCAAACCCCCACAACTGAATGAAAACTCATCCTCAAGTTAACCAAAATGAGGAACAAGTTCTTTACAAAATATTAGGAAGGTATGGAATTATTAACTAGCTCAAACAAACAAACAAAATAATTGACTCTTACATGCCATAGTGGTGTTTTACAAAAATTTGGACACAACATTACAAGACAAAACTAGGAAAGCTCTTGTAGTTCCTGAAGGTGGTGGCTTTTCCATTGGTCACTTCCCTTCATCGCCAAGCTTCTAAAATTTGTAGTAGTTGAGTAACGCCTACAAAGTTTCTTCTTCTTTCCTTGGATCATGTACCATCCAGGCTGCTAAACCAATATGTGCTAACGCCAATATGTCCCAAGGACATGGTAGCTGTGGAAACATCTTGTTTGCCTTTATGTACTAGGCCACAAACTATCGTCATTCCTCCTCAAAGGACCTAGCCTTTTCTTTCAACTCATGGTGGTCTATCAATCTATGGGCCAAATCTAAGGCAACATCCTTCTATCTGTGGTAGTGAGCCTTGATCACCTCCAGTTTTGAGTTTGCTACATAGAGTTTCTATAAAGTAGCTTTTTTGTCTACAGATTCTTTTTCATATAGTGATTGCTACCTACTTCTCTAGCTCACTTCTAGGCCAACCTACTGTTAACATAGCAAGGTTGGCATATTGGAGGTTAGCTAATGCCATGTATTTTTTCAAGTTCTCAATCTGTAGGTCTTTATTTTTCACTACTACCTAATGGACCAGTGCATAACTATCCAGGATGGGTTGCCAATTAGGATTTTGCATTGACATAGACCCAATGTGAGCTTTGGCTATCTAGATTTCCTTTTCATTGATTTGCTTGTACATGCCTACTTGGTCCCAAAAGTGTTTCTTCAACTTTTCATGCTTTTTGGCCTCATTTTTCCACCTGCTTATCTCAATTGTAGACTTTTGTTGAATGGCATAGACCTCCTCCATCAAGAGGATTCTATTTTCTCTAGCCAATCTACTGATATTTTGGTTGAACCTTACTAATTGTTCTCTCAATTGGTGAGCACTTTCCTCCATAATGTTCTTTTGTTTTTTTATGGTGGTCAACCTTGAGTTTTTGGTAGCAAGCTATTTATTTTCTTCTTTGGTGGTAGTTAATGCCTTCTTATGGGCATAAGATTGTGCCTCAGTAGCAAAGGCATTCTATACCACCCTCTCCTTTTCTTACTCAACAACTTTATTCTCTTTAATCAATTTGGTCAATTACTCTATTCTGAATTAGTATAATTGGTCAGGCACAACAAACCAAGCAAGGTCCCATCTTTCAACTCTTATGGTGGCTAGCCCTTGTTACAAGCATTTTACTTCTACTTTTGCTTGTTCCACCCTAGTCTCAGTCATGACCAGCTTTCCTCTGGTGGCAATGAGGTCTAATTGTGTTGCAATGACATCACTGGGTATGTCAAACAAGATGGTCATTACTTATCCTATCTGCAACAATCGATCTAATACATCCTCATGGGATGTAGAAGTCATTGAAGTCCTAGCTAGCATTTGTGCATCTCTAGTCCCAGTCAAATCCACTAAGGGCACAACAGGCACATTAAAAGATTCTTTAATGTGATCTATTATCACCTCTACTGCGCCTACCACATCCTGATGCTACATTATCACTACTATGGCACCTTCTCCTATTTCAAGCATCACTCTAAAGGATGTAGCATTACCAAAGATTTGTCACAACCACTGGGATTATCCTCCTAATTACAGTAAAATCTATCCCCTTGTTGGGTCAGCCAAAATAGTGGGTTGCATGGTGTCTTTGATGACTCTAAAGAGATTTGATTCATCTTTGCTCTCCCAACTGACAACTTTAGAAATTTTTTATAAATGGCTCATTAGAAGCCTATAGTCTTGTGGAAATGGTGGAAAAACTTGTATTTCATGATGTTGTTTAGGCTCTTATTTTGTTTCTTTTTCTAGTTCCGCTTCCTTCTCTAGTTCTTGTTCATCACCAAGGTCTTTCCTTAGTGTGGTTGGTTTGAGAAATTCAATGAAAGAAGCATTTTAAGCCTTTTTGGGAATGTCCTTTGTGTAACCCAGGATTCTAGCACATTTACAAAACTTTCAGATTAGGCAAGGGAATGGAAGTGTTGGCTTCCTTGCCTTCTTCTCTTTGAATGACCTCTAAATTTCCATGCAATATAACTAGGGAAGGTTGGCCATGTATTTGCCCATTAGTATGGTACTTCCCTTGGCTACGTACATTGAAATTCTATTCATCCCTTTAGTTGGGAAGAGGTGATATGTGCCTGTCTTGAAATAGGTCTGCTCTTTCAAATTTAATTCATTATATGTTTTATCCTCTTTATTGTATGCCCACTTCAGCCATAATTTTCTAGCCTCAGGATTGAACCTCGTGGACAAATGTGCTAACTTGGCCCTCACATTTGGTAGATTTAGAGCCTTTGCTATTACTTTAACCAAGAAGGAAATAGTGACTCCACTAATGTTAACCATGGTACATTCTTCCTTGTTGTGCCAGAATTGGTAGGTTTTTCCAAGGTACCATTCACCATTATCTAAAAGGATGGGCCACAGAGGTGATGCCTCGAGTTGCGTTTGAACTGCCATGGGAGAAAACACCATGAACAAGCCAAAGTTAATTTCCATGATAACCATGGTCAACATGGATTTCTCTTGAATAGCCTCAAGGCATTCTAGGAACAAAGTGAGGCATTGCCCTTGAACCGAAGCTTGCAGTTCCACGGCCTCTCTTTTGATCGACTATCCTATAATAGGAGCCTCTTGATGGATACTGAATGATTAAGCCTCTTGTTCCTTGTGCTCAACATGCTTACCTTATTGGCCTTTTCCACCTCTTGGACATTTAGCTACTTCTAATAAGGTCCTAATTATGCTCCTCTTTTTGAGGCCATTTGGAATCAATCAAGGATCAAATATTACTAAGGTGTTGTTATTTATCATTAACAAGTTTATACCTTACTAATCACCTTAAGTCCATTAATTTCTTTAGTTTATATGATTGCAAAGTTAGAAAACGTTTTAGAAAAATGTCCAAAAATTGTTTATCTTCTTTTATGACCTTTCGCAATTGGTTCCTTTTTCTTTATGCATGACTTATTATGACAGTTATGGTTCTTTAGGCGAAAAGATTAAGGTTTCTAACATTAATACAATTGATTTTTCATTATAACGCTTAAGTTTTTTAACACTCTTACCCTTGTAATACCCTCCAGGTAATAGCAAATTTTTAAAAATTGGCACACAAGTTCTCCATGAAAGCATCCCCCTACAACTAAATTGAACACTCCAAGGTCAAATAGGTTCAAACAGGGCAAGAATTGGAGTAGTAGGAAGCAAGATATCACAAGTTGAAGTTGATTGTGTAGAGCTCTTAGTCATAAGAGAAAATTTGAAAAGCTCCCCTAGCTACAAAGGATGAGAATGGATTTTTGTAACACCACAAGGATCATATATATGACTTTGAAGACCTGATATTGGGTATCCGACATCGCATCCAACTCTATATCAAGTAGTTGATATTGAGGTCCACCAATTATCATTTAATGGGGTACTTAGCATAAAAAATGAAGCTCTAGGATTGGTTGGAAGGTTTCAAGTTAGTTTTGTAATTCTAAGGTAAGTAGGAAATCTTATTTAGGCACTGGAAATGGTATAAGATGGAGTTGTTGACATTAAAAGATTCGAAAGATTCAAGAAAAGGGGCATTAAACCAATGGTGTGGAACAGATCAATGATATGATAAGGGAAAGCATTAAACTAAACATTTATGCATGTGGAAGATCAAGAATGATGCGATGGTGTTAAACAAGTACAAGTTGCAATAGTTACACAAGTGGTTCCTCCCTAAAGCAGGCACTAACCCATAATTCCCTTGTGTAACCACACCTAAAAATGTTTGTAGGCACTAAAGGGGTTGAATGCAATGCATACCTATGAAATAAAACACACATGTTAAAACCACCAAGTTATGGAAATAACCGTATGTTATACAAAACCACAAGTTAGGATCATATGAACAATGAGATGGGATGGATTGTAGAAAGGATTGCAAGAATTGGGATGTGTGTCTTAACAAAGGCATAATGAATCCTTGTGTGTTATAAATGATTAATGATGAGTCATGGTTTATCAAGTCCTATTATCAGACCCCTATTATTGGAATCCTGATACAAGATACCAGGTCTGATGGGTCCTGATATCGAACCTGCATTAACTAGGCCACGTCAGTGGGGCCCCATCGACGCAACCCCATTTACACAGAGTCTATCTCTGGTTATTAATAAGTGCACACCTGCTGCACTTAGGATCATCTTAGGAGTTAGTTGTAGCCAGACTCTTGTAGTTTGTTCCCGCAAGAGTTAGAATATTTTCCCAGTGCATGCCCCCAGTGTGATGCTTGTAATTGTATGGAACCTTTATTCGATTGTGACATACTTGGACATGCACATGATCGGCAATAAAGATCGAGATTACTTCATCATTGCAGCATTTACTTAGTTTTAATTATTTAATTATTATTATTAATTATTATTGTTATTTATTATTTTCTTAGTTAATATTTCTTTACCATCATTTACTATTCCTGTTGTTAAATGCAGAATGAGTATGAATTAATCACGAGCATTTAAGTGTGATTACTTGGTAACCCAGTAGCGTACCTAGGATCTACACTTGGGAATCCTAGTAGTAATCATGCACGAGGTCCAAGATGTGTACAGATGATTAAGGAATGAATTCTCATCGCACTTAGGCTATTTTAGACTCTCTTCTTTCATGTCCCATTAGCTTAGATTCTCTTTCCCTTTTTCCTCCTAGCTTAATTGAAGTTATTTTCCATTGCCTCTAGGAGTAGCACTAGGTTAGAAACCACATCATACACCTCACTCTAGACTAAACCATACATGATAAAGCAAATACTAGTCTAGGTGGGAAGATGGTGAACTGCGAACAACATGTAACGATCTAGATACCACAAGTAGCCCATTCGCAGAGTTCGATTGGATCATTGAATGCTCATATTCATATGGTTGAGTGTAGGGGTACCTTTCCACTCATCAATTAAGTAATCATTAGCCCTTCTTTCCAAGATTCAAGCCAAGTCCAAACCACATTGTAGCAACATCACATTGTTTCATCATAGCAGCTAACAACCATAAGACTACCATAGTTGCAAGGAGTAACATCACTTGGTGTTTTGTCCAAGGGAGGAGTTTATCAATGGAACTTTGTTTTTGTTGCTTTTTTCTTTTTTTTTTAAGAAGTAATCTAAGAAGCTACCAACCTTCAAGCATGGGTACATGTCTTTCTAGTAGGACCCTTAGAAATTTATTCAATGCCTTGTTATTGTAAGCTTACTTCCATTTTTCATTAGATCTACAAGGATATAATTACAACCTTAGCAACATGATAGAACATACAAAAGTGGCCAAAGAGAATTTGCAAATCCCCTTGATATCACACCCTTCACATTCCCCCTTGGTTCTTCACTTTCTATCTAGGCACAATGATTATGAATTTGTTTTTAGTTTGATGATGAAAAAGAATATCATTATAAGCAGGGTAAGAACCTCTTATTAATGGAATGAGTGGATGGATGACATGATCTTACTATTTGAACAATAAATCCCTCATGACTTAAAAACATAGAGAAAAGCCCATCTCAATGGGCTGCATGAGCATTTTATTTACAAGCAAGATTACTAACAAAGGAAATGAAAAAAAAAATGTGGAAAAGTTGGAAAGGATAGGAAACATTATATCAAGAAATAAGAAAATGATAAAAACATTGTAAAACAAAAATATGAAAAACAACTATTAATTCTGCAGGTTAGAATGGGGGGTTTTCCCCATGACTAAACATGCGGCTATGGAAAGAATTAATAAGTAGATAGGTAGGCTCCATGCATGTATAAAACATTGTTAACCTTTCATTTTTGAGCCAGTGGGTGTTTCATGGTTTAGTAATGGCTACATAGATAAGCTATTGTTCACACACTTGGTTGTTAAATATATGGTGGATCAAGGTATGAGTTGTGTTAATGTTGCATATGTCTGGCCAATGATTGCACCCTTGATCATGATATGCTATGCATGGATTTGTTTGTCTTCCCACAGTACTAGATTCATTTCTTTGACTGGGTGTTTGAGTAATAATGGAATGCAACCTATGCATAAGATTAGAGAACATTGGTTGTGAAAAGGAGGCATTGCACTAGATCAACATCATGCTAGTTTGGATGATGTGGCAGGTCCATGAGTGTTGTGCTTCCACTTGGGGCTTGTCCTAAAGAAATAACATTTCTGAGCTTGTGATGGGGACCTACTGGTATCAACATGTCTATGCACATTTGGAGCACAAGTGACATTTGTTTGTTGATATTGTGGTACTAAACCTTCCTATGTCGCTAGCGGTGGCATGTGATGAGGTAGAGTATGAGAATATTGAGGGTAGGATGGATGGTAAGAGGCATGAAGTGGTGATCCTTCAGGAGATTTCATGGGTTGATGGTACTCGAGAGAGTGATAGTAGCAATTCAAGGTAGAGGATGTAGAACTAGTTGGAGAAATAGGGTGTTGAACCTAATATCCATACTATTTTGATTGATAAGAAGGATAGGGTTAGTTTGATGGTGGCCTCCCCCATGACTATGGTTGTTGCCACTATGGTTGATGATGATGTGGAGGCTAGTAATAAGTCATCCAAGGATATTACGATTGATTTTGGGATCGTCTATCATTACCATGTGTAAAAGGAAACTTCCTAGGCATGTGTTGTTGTACAAACTTCAAATTTAATGCCTCTGCCCAACACTCATGTAGATGTAACAAGACCGGGCAATGGCTATTTGGATGATCATATATGTAGATGTCACACCATTATCTTCATTTTTGGTTTAGTCTATAGCCTCACTTTCTTTAGCCATTTTTCCTATTTGCTGAAAAGTGTTCCTAACTATTTCTTGGTTCTGCTTCCTTCATTTATAGTGATCACCTTGTTCATTTTGTGTTACTCTCTCCTCTATAGTTTCTATGAGAGTTTTAACTACTTCATACATCCACTCTGACATCCTATTAAACTTTGCTTCAAGTTCATCGATAGACTTCTGTATCAGCAAGATTCATTGCAGAATCCCCTTGTCAAGAGTAGCCTCCTTCTCCTTACCATAGATATGGACCTACTTCTTTTGAAGGTTTGGATCCCAGTGATATTTCTTAACATTCTCCCATTTTTATAGCTCTCCTTCTTCTTTTTCCACACACTCAATTAAATCTTGGATCTAATGGGTTTGTAGCTCATATAATTACCCTAGGGCATACATCCCAAGGGTCTCCCTTGTTTCATTATGAAGTCCATCTATGATGTGGAAAAGTTTCCTTTCCTCAGAGAAACCATCACCTAGGCATCTATTTAGTAGGGAATAATATCTATCCAAGGCCATGTCCAAGGGTTCATGTTGTTCTTGCTTCCATCCTTGGATCTCTCTCCTCAGGTTGGACACTGGCACATAGGCTTAGTATTTCTCGTTGAAGAGTTCCAACATTTTGGACCATCGTTAGATCGAATTTGGCTTCAACGATCTATACCACACTTTGACTCTATTGATTAGTGTCCTAGGAAAGAGTTTAATCTTTTGCCACCCACTTTCAGTGTTGTAACAAGCATATTGAAAGTCTTGTATATGATGTTGTGGATCTAAATTGTAACCTCCCACAAATTAGGAATATTGTTCATATTAAACCTAGGTAGGCAACTCACCCTATGATGCCTATGGGGCATCTTAACTACCTTCGTGATCTGTATCATCATCATTGAACACGTTGTGATGAATATTTCTATTTCTATTTAATTGATTGAGATGATTTTATCTATGTTCATTTTGACATCTTTGATTTCTCCCATGGGTTCAATTTTTACTTTTATTTTTTTACCTTAATTCCAATGATGATCTTGGTCTTTATATCTACATTTACCTACATTAGAACTAGATGCTAAAGAGGAAGAGGAAGATGAGGAACTAGAAGGATTTCCATGGCTCCTATAGTATTGTCTAGGGTCCCTTGATTTATCTTTTCTAGGCTCTGAGAAGGTCCTAGGCCTTGAGGCCTTTCCTAGTCCAGGACTTACTTCATCTACTCTAGGGTTATCTGCCTTAGGTAAATATAGTCCTTGAGTGTCATCAGGGTGGTCATGAACATATGAAACCCTTGCATGAGATTGGTCACTCCAAATTTCTTTAACATATATTGTGTTAGTTCTTCAATGAATGTTTTTGGTATACAATGCATTATCACTTCCTTATGAAAGAGACATTGTGGTTGGTTTATGGTGTGTGTGATTTAGTATTTTCTAAAAGATATATCATTAATGCATTTACAGTGATTGTGTATGATATAACTAATCTAGATAACTAGCACCATCTCTAGCAACAGTGCCGATGATGAGTGGCGAGGTACCCCTACATCCAACCATACGAATCACAAGTGTTCATACATGATCTAGTCAAATTTTGTGGATGGCACTAGTTGTGCATCTAAATCATTATGCTTTAATCATAGTTCGCTATCTTTTGACTTGGACTAGTGGTAGCTTTGTCATGTATGGTTTAGTCCAAAGTGGGGCATATGATTAATGTTGTCTATCCCTATGCTACCCCTAATGACAATAAGAGATAACTTAATTAAGCTAATTAATGGTGGGAAGTAAAATCTAAACTAGCCTACATGCGATGAGTATCCATTCCTAATTGTCTGCATATGCCTTGGACTTCATGTAACTACCATTGGGATTACCAAGCGTACGTCACTAGGCTTACCAAACGATACACTTTTGGGTTACCAAATAATTACACTTAAGCCCTTGCGATTAGGCGTACTCATTCTGCTTAATGATAGGAATTGTAAAGAGTAATAAATGGAAACATTAACTAAGGAAAATAGGAAATAATTAAATAATTAAAATAAATAATAAATCTAAGTGGATGTTGTAATGATGGAAGTAATCTTGATCTTTATTTCTGGTCATGTAACGCATCCAAGTACGTCACACTTGAATAAGGATTTCATACAATCAAAAACATCACACTACAGGCATGCACTGGGAACAAAATAACTTGAAATCACAAAGCTATTGATGAGTCACATTCTCTCAATTATGTCGATGAAACATCCTTAACACAGCCTCGTCATCTGGGCCTCATCGACGAGGCCTAGTTGATGCATCATATCATGCATTGGTGTGGCCCTGTTGACGTAGTGTCTGTAGTTAGCTATAAATACGCACATGTAGCCACATTTATGGAAATTAGAGATTGTAGTTGCAACAAAGCTCTTACATTTTTTCCATTTGAAAGTTATAATTTTTCCTCCTAGTGTCCGTAGTAAGAGTCATTGAGTGTATGGATTGTTATTTGAGCATTATTGTACCTAAGCACAATAATGTGTGCAGCAATAAAGACAAGCTTTCTGATAAACCTTGCAGCACTTTGGATAGATTAGCTATTTCATTCATGTATTTAATGTTTTGAATTATTTATTAAATTTTTTCAATTAGTTATTAAATATTTTCTAGTTATTACATTAATGAATTAATCAAGTAAGATAGGTTACACACATAAGTATGATCGCTTCAAGCGTAACATATATTCGCTTGGTAATTCTAGCAATGTTAATCACTTGGTATGCCCAGTAGCATAGTGCTTAGTCACCACTAGTGGATACGTGGGTTTAGTATGTGTACAAAAAGTGGGAACGGATGCTTATGTTAAAATTAGTTAAATGATTAATTAATTAGTTAATTTAGATTAGTTAATCAAATTCCTTTTATCTACATTTTAAGCACCCAACTATAAAACATAAAAATGATAAAAATCAAATGCCTCAGTTACACTTAACCATACTAATGAATGTCACAAGTGTAATTGGGAAGACAACGATTGACCTTAAGGTTAGATTCACTTTCTAAAGAGCTAGTGCACTAGAAATGATAAAGTTCACAGAATTTGACTAGATCACGCATAAATGCTTTGTGATTCGTATGGTTGGATGTAGGGGTACCTCGCCACTCATCATTGGTACCATTACCAAGAAATTTGTTTGTGGAATGTGCGCTATTTAGATTTAAGTGAATACCATTAATACCATTGTACAAACCTCAAGGTCAATATCATTCCCACTATACATAGAATTATAAAAGCACACTAATAATTTTATCTTATTTTGCAAAATGTCTTCTTCTTCTCGCAAGCACAAAGATACCAAACCACTAGTCCCACAAGAATGCAAGGTGGTATACACTCATCCAGATGAGTTTATGCTAAACTTCACCTTCATCCTACATTAGGATGGAGGGCAATGTTGTCTTGCCCCTCAATCAATCTATGCCCGAGATGCTATTCAAAACCCTTAAGAAGTTAGGCATGGTAGATCTTCACAAAGAATATGTTTTGGATGGATATGACACTCAAAAATACTATCCTAATTAAACACAATGCAAATGAGTTTGACATCAGGAAAAACTCTATGAAGCTACAAAGGGCAAACATTACACTAATCCCTTATTCTTACTAAATCAAGATGATAATGAGGATCCTCCCTTGAAAGGTTCTCAACATGAAGATTCTCCACCCCCTGTTACAAATGACAAGGGTGTGAACCTAAACCTGTGATCCACTATCCATAAATTGGGTTCAAGAGAAAGTGACAGTCAAGGTAGGGACTCAGGGAAGCATCACAACAGCAAGGGATCTAAGGATGGTGATCGTAATAAGTGAAAGAATGGTGGTAGATACCACAATGGTAGTGGTGGTCCACCTTCCTCTTTAAAACACCATGAAAATTTCAAGGCCTCAGCGGCTCAGCAAAAGGTTGGTGATTTAGACAAAGGGTTGTAACAAAGCACAGCGCAGCAAGTTCCTTTTCAATCGACAGTCTGTCCCGCCACGCTGCGTAGCACAGCACAAGCAAATTCCAAAAGACAAAGCAAAGCGATGGATGCACAGCAACAAAACTTCCAACTTTGCAAGTTATCTGTTTTGAAAGTCTTAACTTTTGGCAAATTACGCCATATTACGCTGCATAGCGTAACATTGCATTATGCAGCATAATATCAAAGACAGTCCACCGCAGCATCAAGGATGACAAACATGCAAGACTTCGATAGCCCAATAAAAATCTCAAGGCCTAAGCAACGATCTGCAAAATGACATGCGTTTCAACTGGTTTTCTTTCTTGGTTAAGGGGCCAATTATGCTACTTTATGCAGTGCAGCATAGTAAAAACCCCAAAAGAGATAGAAATAGAGGAAGCGTGGCAACAACACTTCAACTTTTGTGGTTTCATCAAGGTAGATCGATCCTCACTTGTTTCATCTTTACATAATTTTCTTGTTACTGGCATATGCTTCATCCAAACCGAAGCCCGCCTAAAGTCATTGTATCAAACATATTATTTTTCATAAATTGAATTCCAGATCTTGTGATTGTATTATCTACCAAATCTAATCTCCTGCATCCTAGTTAGACGGATTTGGTAGTCTTATCTAAATCGTTTACATTATCTTCAATTGCTTTCGGGATTAAAAAAAACATTGCATCGCTTTATAAAGAATTTTCATTTCGCCATCAAATTACTACCAAACCTTTTACTGATTAAATAAGTTCCTGTCTGATCGACAAGACCATTCAGGGCACCTCGGATTCGTTTTTCTCTCCAACACGATCCTCGCACGAATCCGGGGTTAGAACTTTGTATGTGGACTTTTGTTTGGTATTTCCAGCGACCAATGTTTTCCATCGTTACAATTTTTTGGTGCTAGAAGGAGGGCCTTCATATCCGATCTGTATTTTATGGGTAGTCTTGTAAGCTGTCTGTACCCATTGGCAATCAATGTAAATGTAATAGCTTCGAGGTTGTTTATGAAATTAAGTGGTGCAGATCGGTCGCTTCGACAATTCCTTTGGAGTCCTACAAGATAAAAGCCCCGATTATTATCTTAGTTTTCCCTTTTTTCTTCAGATATCTACTTTTATCGTCATTATCTCTGAATCGCGTAAAAAAATGACTACATCAACTACTGTCATTGACACCACTAGCCTCAAGAACCCTTGGACCATGCAGGTCACGCCTCCCATGGTCAAGCAACCACTTAGTCCAGGGCAACCATGCCGCTCCCTCAGGCTACAAAACAAGGAGCCTGAGGAACAGGCTCAGTGCAAGGAAAGCTACAATTTCCTTTGTGCTAAGTTAGAGGCAAACCTACCTATGTACCCATAAGAGCTCAAGGAAAAACGAGAGTATGAGCTCATGTACTGCAATGAGAAGGAACTCATTTATATGCCTACCACTTTCATACCCTTGACAGATCAACAAAGGTGGATCCTAGATCAAATGTTGATGGCGCAGACATCGCCAGAAGAACTAAAGGCCTTGTTTCGTAATGAAACGCTTCACGACGGATAAGATGATCTAGAATCCCACTTTGAGGGAGGCAGTCATGCCAATTTTACCATGGCCCCTCCCTCCACAACGTCTCGTGTAAATCCATTGTTCATGGTCACCACACCTTTGACGTTATCTAACACCAATCGAGTCTCACGTTCACCGCGTTTACATTTTCTTTCTCTGACTATCTTCCCAGGTGAAGGTCCATCACAGATCATTCCTCAGCAAGCGCGATTACCTAACTCGCCTCATCGTGTGCCTACGCCTGTGCCACCGCATGTGCATGTGATACCTGCAACGCCAACTACGCTCCCCATTCACACGACAGAGCCTACCACCACAGCATGGTGGGCTCCCAACATGCCTCTTATTGCGCATCCTGCGCAAATGCACCACCATTCCCACCCTCAAGGCCACATCCTGCAAGTGTCAAACCCAGTTGCAAGACCATTTCTTGTGCCCCCAGCTACACAAACAGTGTACCCAATAGCGCAGCCGATGGTGATTCCCCCATCTACACCAACCACTAGGTGCTGGATGCTGCAAGCAACACTGCCTGCAGGGACTATCCCGATAACACCAACCATCGGCCAAGCTGTTGCCTCTGTGCCGCCACCCAGTGTGGCTCACCCTTTCGCTCCACAAACGACATCGTCATCTATAGGTCTGGATCAAGCCTTCTAGCTCATCCAGACCCTTACAGAAGAAGTCAAGCATCTCAAGGCTATTGGCTCTGACACGGTACAAGTCATGGATTTCTACCATGACGATCCTATTGGCCCAGCAGTCCCAGTCCTATCATTGCCACCCAGGATGCCCCTTCCCCATTTCACAAAATACAATGGGGAAGGTGATTCCAACGCCCACCTCGTCACTTTCAGGTCAGAGTCCTTATTGCTACAACAATGGCCACATACTATAATCTGTGTCTTTGTCATGTCCTTAATAGGTAAAGCTTTGGATTGGTATCAAGCACTTCCACGCGCTTCCATTTCAACTTTGGAAGAGCTGTTAACCCAGTTTTTAACTCGCTTCAAATACAACCTAAAGTCAGAAGTCACACTGGACCAGCTCATGGGAGTTAAGCAAAACCTGCTTGAGTCAGTCCAAAAGTTCATACAACAGTGGAGCGCCACCTTGAATGAAATCCGTGAACCCATCGCGAAGGCTCATCTACTGGAAATCTTCAAGGGAGCAGTCAATGACTTTATCAAGTCTAAGTTCTATTACCTCGTCCTCCGTTCCCTTAGCCAAGCCTTTTCTTAGGCTAAGTGCATCCAAGACACGGTGGAGGCTAGTAAAGATCTGGCATATGTGGCCTACAAAAATGCCCACAGCAAGGGTAAGGACAAAGGCAAAGTCACGATGATGATAGTGGCGACGGTTGCTGAAGGGGCCAAGAAGAAAAATAACTATAACAAGAAAACAACTGCGAAGCCAGCCAAGCCAACAACTAGCTCAAATGGCACCAATCAAGAAGCTTCTTCCACCCCCGAAGCATCTCCACAATCAAGGCCAAAATTTGAGTGTAAAGATCGCTCAAATTATGCAATCCTTCCTATGAAGCCTTCAAAACTTCTGAAGCAATTATTGGGAACCGGCCACATCTAACACAAAGTGGTGTCCGAGGAGGCTCTGAAACGCCACAAGCACCACTGCGAGCTACTCAAGAATCCCTCCTTAGCCTAACCTAATGAACCGCCTATGCCCAAGAACTTTAAGCTAGACCGATTCTGCGACTACCACCAATTGTGTGGCCATGACACGGACTACTGCTGGACGTTGAAGGATGACATCCAACGTCTGATAGATCAAGCTGACTTGATCTTAGATAGCAGTAGCCTGACATGCCTAGAAAACTAGGCCATGCATGTGTACCAAGATCCGTTGAATGCAAACAACGCAGGGTACACAATCAACATGGTAAGAGTAGAGGGTGATAATCAGGCGTAGCCGAGGTAGCCTTTTGTGTTGGGAATGCAACCTCACTCGACCCAAATAGCGAGTCCATCAGCGCCGACGAGTGGCACTCCAAGGCACCCTTTCATCCTTCAAACTTTGTCTCAGAATGCTTCCCGACAACCTATAGTCATTAAAGCCGCGGCCCAGCCCGCGCCTACACCCAAGGCACCCTTAGTCATCAGAGTGTCAAAACTATCAACCACCCCTCCTGCGCAGGGGCAATCTTCTAAGTCAAACCCTCCTACTGTCACTGTTGATGCGGCCAAGGGCCCTCTTACGCTGGGGTTACCCAAACCTCAACCCCTCACTTCTGTCAAAAACAAAGAGATTACACAAAAATAATTATCTCCCCTAGGCCAAAGGAAGCGTAACCCTCGACCAAATGTCACTCCTCCCCGTGAAATTTGCCTCTTAGGGTGAATGGAAGAGGAAAAGGGTGACAAAAAACCCGATCATGGGCAAGATCTCTTTGATGCCCTGGCACAAGTCAAACAGGCTCTGAAACAAAAAAATACAACATTGAGCCTTTATGATTTGCTCATAACGTCGTAGACACATCGTGAGGCTATGGTTCGCATGCTAACGTCCATACCTGTGGACGAAAGCCTGCCGGTAGACAAAGAAGCAATTCACTTTATCATGCTTCCCCCCACCGCTAAAAAACCAGATCCCACCCCGTTGACCTTTCGTGATGAATCCATTAAGGACAATCCTGAGGGTCAAGTGACGACGGCACCCATGTTCATCACCATCTAGGTCGGCCAACACCGAATCTTGAGAGTACATGTAGATGACGAGGTGGCCACTAATGTCATCCCTTATCCCATAGCGGATAAATTAGGCCTGATCAATCAGATTAGTCCTACAATGACGTCATGTCTAAATTTTTTCAACGGGACACGAGTGTAGATCAAAGGGATCGTCCATATCAAATTTGTGGCAGGGGACCAGTTCCCCACAGACGCTACATTTATCGTGGTCGAGGAAATGCCTAGATTCAATTTGATTCTTGGGAGGTCTTGGTTAGCCCAACTGAGAGAAGTTTCGTCACCTATTCATCAGGAAATCCATTTTCCTTACGCAGGAGGAGAAGTGGTTAATAACATAGACACAGAACAAGGGTCAGAGATCGAAACACCTGAGAATCCATCCCCTATCCAAGTACCCGACCAAGCCGAAACAGTGGCTGATGACGGCCTGACTTGAGCTGAACTACCGTTCCCAGAGGAAGATTGCGATGCAAAGGGGAAGGGCCATAAATCTCCCCATCCTTATGTGTCATTAAAAATCAAAGCAATTAAGAAATAGTTACGGAGTTAGCAATGTTGCCTAACTAATACGGTCTCATCATTCATTCTATTTACGCTTAACATCTATACTTCTTATATTTATGCATGTACTTACGTTTTCCACTAGCTAGTCTCACTACGCTCATGTTTATCTTTGTGTTTGGCTTTACATTTCTATTTTCTTTACTCCTACGTAAAGGCTCGAAATGGCCTTAAACTAGCAACCTTATCTACACTTTGCACCCAAATTATGCAAAGGCCCGAAATGGCCTTAAACTAGCAACCTTATCTACACTTCACACCCAAATTATGCGAAGGCCCAAAATGGCCCTAAACTAGTGACTTCATTTACGCATGGCACCTGAATCAGCTACGGCCTGAAATGGCCTTAAATTAGCAATTTCATTTACTCTTTGTATCTAAATCTCATTTACGCTTGGGATGCAAATTTCATTCAAGCTTTATACCGGAATCCAATTTACACTTACTCTTCATACCTTAAACTCAAAAAACAGGGGGCCCAAAACGGCCTTAAACTATCCAGGGCCCGAAATGGCCTTAAACTATCCAGGGCCCGAAATGTCCTTAAACTAGCAATGTCATTTACGCTCTGTACTTGAATTTCCTTTACGCTCTGTACCAGAAATTCGTTTTCGCTTGGCACCTTAAACTACTAAAAAAGGCCCGAAACGGCCTTAAACTAGACAAGGCCCAAAATGGCCTTAAACTAGCAATGTCATTTATGCTTTACATTTAGACAATTTAACAGCCTGCAATGGCTTCAAACTAGTAACCACATTGACGCTACGCTTTTAAAACTAATCACAATTTATCATAACATTAAAACCTACGATACATTTTACATAAAGAGAAAACCACAAAAAGAACATTAACATTAATACCGAAATTTGTTTCAAATATGTTAAAAGAAAGAAATGTAGTCTCTTGTCTCGTTACACCATGATAAAACCTGAGGCTAATTCGTTACGCATCCCCCTTGCTACCACTGTCTCCTATATCCCTTAGTTCAACTTCTACTCCGAGGAGGTTGTCCTCATAGAGGCCACCCTTTGCACGAGGAACCCCTTCATAAGGACGGTCCTCTTCGTGGGATCCTTCAATACGCTCTATTTCCTATAAACCCTCTTCATGAGGACCACCACCTTCGTTAGCTTCATCCTGTTGAGGAATCTCCTCAGGTCGTTCCTGCGATCAGACATGGTATATAGATTAACATCGTCATCAAAACTAGGTATAACAAAAATGTAATAATACTACAAGTTACCTTTGATGGTCTCGCATCAGCAACAAAGGGGACTTGTTCTAAGCCGATCCACAGACGTCGCATGATTTCGTCCTCGGTAAGCTCAGACCAAACCCCATCCCCTAGATTAGTTCCAACCTTAACCTTCCCCTTCTCCACGGGAGTCCATCGGGGCGGTTCAGGGAAGAAAGAAGGGACGGTAGTCTCACCTCCAATAAGAGTCACTTCCCTTTCCGGAGAGGCACTCACCGTCACTTGCTCCTAGAACTTTTCAAATGCGTTGGAATCACCAATAACATCGAGAAATAGTCAAAGGGACTGAGCCTCAATGGTAGAGTCCCTATAATGTTGACGGTAGGCAGCACTGTCTCGTTTATAGATCTGTTTATGATCTTTTTGTGTCTGCCCCCACTCTTGAATACTCACGCTAAAGTCTTTCCAGTTTTGGTTCTTCTGAGCAAGGAGGTCCATTTGCATACGTTGTTCAACCAGTTCACGACTAGTTTGGACACTGTTCCTGACGACAGCCCAATAACGGGTGTATTCAATAATAGCTGTCCTCCAGTCCTCGCTTCCCATCTCCTGGGCTTGCAGGAATTCATTCCGTGAACTTAGATCCCCGACTTCATCGCGTAGAGGCACTCTCTCCTTCTCAGACCTGTGCAATCTCTTCCAGAGCTCCTCGTTTACACTCTGACATTCTCATAAGGAGCGAGTTGAGTGTAAAGCAAATTTACGCATCACATCATAAATGTTGTATGGCATAATGATCGCTTCTGATGAGGGCTCGGTGGTATCTAAATCGATAGGCTCTAATGGGTCCCATCTGAGGCGAGCTCCTAATAACATGAAAATAACAGTTAGGCATAATTACATAGTGTAATGCCACAGTAAAATAACCTTTGCGTAATGATTATAGCGTACCAGCTTCAGGATCGATTCGCTCTAAGCGACCGATCATATCTTGAACGATGCCTTTCATAAAGGTGAATTTATCAGAAAATTTGCCCCAGGATTGAGTCGCCATCGCTGTCAGGGGCACGCTCTGGTCACCTATTACAAAGAATAAAAGGTATGACTGAGACATTACGATAACCAGTACAAAACAAAAATTAATTTTATCCAGTGACAAACCACTTGCCTCGGTTAATTCCAGCCGAAAAGACTTCGGCATCCTCCACAGCTATTTCTTCTTCACACACAGGAGGCTGTGCACTCCTCGCGTTATTAACTGGGGCCTCTTCTTCCGAGACTGAGGCCCCTTTTCTACGTCGTAAGGCCATAGCCCCCGTTTTAGGGATCAACCGGTCTACAACCTTTTCCCTCGCTATTATACAACTTGACTAGTTAACATAAGATTTCACTTTTGTTCAACAAATGTTACGCTATAGTCTCTACGCAAATCATAACCGCTAACACATTTGGACACATACCACCCGGAAGAATACTCCACTGGAACCTGATTTGCATCTTTTT
The DNA here is from genome assembly GCA_015680685.1 of Gnetum montanum. Classification (NCBI taxonomy): domain Eukaryota; kingdom Viridiplantae; phylum Streptophyta; class Gnetopsida; order Gnetales; family Gnetaceae; genus Gnetum; species Gnetum montanum. The sequence continues at coordinate 256,039 of MNCI01021833.1, forward strand.
CCCAACACCACCCGCTGGCTCAGCAGATCCCTCATTTAAATGAGGCTTTTTCCACGGCACTGATGAATCCACTATCTCAGCAGCTAGGCGCTTCCCTCTCAACACATCGCTGGTGTAAGAGGGGGGCGCTCCACCCACACTATCTTGGCCCCGCATTCGAGGTGCCGCCATACCCCTAGTCGTTACCGACAACGACTCCCCAATCCCCTCAAGAGGGTCTTGCGACCGGACAGTGCCGAAGATATGGGAGATCCATGGTTTGGAGATCTGGCTACGATCTTGTTGCACCTAGACCCCATTCCTCTAGACCACCAGAAATTTGGCAAAACGCTGGAAGCAAGCTATGAAGGAAAAATGCAAGTTGAAACGAGTTTCAAGATTCTGACGAAGCCTAACCATCTCAACGCGCAAGCCTTCGGCAAAATAGCTCGCCCAATTGAATCGTGTCCCCTCCTCTAAGACCTCTCGCATAATTCGAGCCTACTAGATGGTGAGGAATCTCCCTTGCAAGAGTGTCTTGGGAAAGGCCCGAGCCCGAAAAAGGGGGTAAACGGTATGGGCCACCTCCAACTCAATCCTATCACCAGGGATCCCCTTAGTTTCTTTCTGAACCCCTAACCACTTCTCTATCTCTTTCTGGAGTTTGGAGCTCCTCTTCGACTTTTCATCTATAGAAAAATCATTGAAGGGGACACCAAAGAGATTGACAAACAACTGAGCGTCAATGTCAAAATTTATGCGCACATTACGTACGCGTATGTAGAGATGCTCAGCTTCCTCGCTAAAGGAGTTTACTAGGGTCAACATTTCACCTGCAGTAACATTAGGGGTTATGGCCAAGAAAAGGTCCATCAGTCCAGCTTCCCGAATGTTATTGGTTACTACAATTGGGGCCGCTTTATGGCCAAGCCAATGTTGTGCCTCCTTTATGTCACCATAACGGAAGAAGAGTCTGCTGGTCTCGCTACCTAAAGCCATGATCGTAATCTCCCGTGATTTCCTAACTATCAACACGAAACCACAGTTAAACCAAGACGATTTCACATCATCATCACACAACATTAACATAATTCATTATTACGACAAAGCTTACTAGGCCCAAAAGGTAAAGGAAACGGAGGGATTTTCCTTTGAACATCTGCAACGGTAAGGGGAGGGTCCAAAGTCCACTCCCTATCCAACCATTCGAGTTTCTTGCACCTAGAAAAGAAGTTGGCATAACAAGTAGGGTATTCTGGGATCTCGAACGCCAGATGTCCCATGACGGCAGCCCGCACGTTGCTAATAGAGGTAAACTCCCTTATAGCACTCTCGACCAATGACAATGTATCATTATTGCCCATAAGACCACTTTCATTGATAAAAAACCTATGCCAAAAACACAAACAACTCTTTACGCTCAATACACATCTAAATAGTAGTTAGCATTAAAATAATGTGAAGTGAAATGAAACTTACCTGCCTGCGTAATGCACGGTACCAAGTGGATTCTGGAAATAAGTTGTGGGATGACGAGCCACGAACAGAGTGTTATAGGAGTGATAATCGTTAAACTTGGGCATTTCCCAGATCCAGTTTAAATGCCTTAAACCCCTAACATTCTGTTCGCGGTCTTGCACCTACATAGTTTCAATCGCGCCGTCTAACAAAAACGCTAAGACGCTATGTGATGAACCGACCAATAACATCTCTAAAATAGTAGCAGCTTCATTACCTGGTAGATGTGACCAGACGATTACGTTGTAGTTGCAAAGTAGAAATTGCAAAAACTCCCACATGCCTCTTCGGAATCACACTGCCTCCTCCTTTAGACGAGCATGAGGAGGAGGAACATTGGCCATGGGGACATGAACGCTGCATAGAATGCCCACGATGTCCAAAACGATTAGGACAAGCTTTAGCATAATACTGTAGAATACAAATGTACTACTGTTAGACAAAATCTAGACATAAATATTTGTTATGCCACACTAGGGCTTGCACAATTCCTAGAAAATTACAGCGTATAGGCGCATAGCCAAAACCACCTAAATCCTTGTAACAGCTCAAGGTCCGTCTTTGACGACGGCGATGAAAGAAAATACTGCGTATTACTCCGATGCAATATATAATTATTACAGAACTCTGATTACATTACATCTACATGCTATACATTATCTCTATACAACCTTATTCCTTACCACCTAAACCTTCATAACAATAGTTTAATTTGTACAAATGGATATTAACGCTCGACCAACATAAGAACCCAAAATATACAAACCACGACGCGGCAACAAATATGAAAATAGTGTAAAAGGGTGAACAGCAACTTACCGGTTAAGCGGAGTAATGTCCAGAGCTTCTACTCTAGCCTTTGAAATCTGCTACAAACTCTCCTGCATCTCGTCAATCCTAGCCAACTTGGCATTCTTTACTTTGACCTTGGGTGCCATTATTGCAAAGGTCGCAATTGAAAAAAGTCCTCGTGAAATCCTCTGCTCACGCCTTGCCCACGCTTGCTTCTCACTATAACCAGGTTCAAATTCGTGATATCGGTAACCTGTTTTGAGTATGAACCACTAGTTTATAAACAAAATACTCGAAACCAACTGATTCTTTCTGCCCGATCGACGCAGAAATTTCCCGAAACATGAGTGTCAGTATGACATAAAATGCAAAGATCTGGGCATTAATGTCACAGATATCGTGCAAGTTACGGTCCGAAATGACCCTAAACTAATGCAATGCTTATCACCTCATAATTCGGCCACATTAACTATGGTTTGTACGAAATACAAATCCAACCATTTCGACACGCTAGACGCGCCACGTTGCATCTCTCATGTTAGTTCATACGCTAGCATCTGGGAAGCTTAGCTCGGCATTTCTTTTTACAAACTATGCGTATTTGTAATGGTCCACTAAGACCTTAAACTGGAAACTTCTCTAACACGCAATTCTGACACAAAAACAAACAAAATTTTATCATTGAACAGATTGGCGAAAAAACGACATAACAACTTCTGTTTTTGGCGATTTTGCAAGATCACTCGCAAATGGATGCAGCTTTATCTACACCCTTAGCCTTAACAAGACCGCATGGGAAGGTCATTAGAAAATACGATGACATGCTAGTAGGAACAAACCTTTCCCTTTATGATGTAACCATAGCAACATTGTGAACATCCTCAAACTGGCTAGAACATCTGGCCTGAACACTCGACCTAGAGGCTGGTGATGTAACCGAGGACCCTCTCAGCGAGGTCCCTGTGGTTACGCACAAGGGTGAAAATAAAACTCTTAGAGTTAGTTCCCTTCTAGACCAACAGATGCAAAGTGACATAACCCAGGTGTTGCAAAATAACACTGTTGTATTCACGTGGTCATATGAAGACATGCCTGGTTTAAACCCGAGATTAATACAGCACAACATAATCTTAGACCCACGCATCAAACCAATTAGACAGAAGGCACGAAAGATTAAGCCAAAAATTGCGCTAGCAGTGCATGATGAAATCACCAAGCTATATCAGGCTGGTTTCATCCGTGCGGTTGATTACTTAGATTAGGTGTCCAACATTGTAGTTGTCTCTAAGAAAATGGGAGGCAAATGCATCTGCATAGACTTCTGGGATCTGAACAAAGCTATGATTAAGGACAACTTCCCGTTACCAAGTATCGACCAACTGATTGACACAACAGCTGGTCACGCGCTCCTGTCCTTTATGGATGGTTTTTTAGGTTATAATCAAATTCGTATTAACCCAGAGCACCAATTGACCACAACATTCATGATGCCCTAGGGGACCTTCTGCTACACCATGATGCCTTTCAGGTTAAAAAACGCTGGAGCAACATATCAACGAGCTATGACATGCATCTTTAGCGATTATCTCTTAGGGAGATTGAACAACTACGTAGATGACATAGCTGTCAAGTCTATAAAGTCATAAGATCATTCAAAAGACCTAGAGTTAGTCCTTAAACGATGTCTCAAACATGATTTACGGCTAAACCCAAAGAAATGCATATTCGGAGTTAAAACTGGATGCATCTTAGGGTTTGTGGTATCAGAGACTGGCATCCGAGTCAACCCCAATAAGGTTAAAGCCATCATCAATTTAACGCCATCAAAAAATCTCAAAGAATTACGTGGGTTACAGGGCAGGCTTCAGTTCATCAGGCGGTTCATTTCAAAGTTAACAGATAAATTACACCTCATGCAACATATTCTAAAGAAGGGTGTCAATTTTGAATGGACCGATGACTGCCAGCGTGCATTTGACAATTTAAAAGAGGAGCTGCAACATTTACCAATGATTTTCCTACCACAAAGGAATCAACCTTTCTACATTTATCTAGCTAACTCAAACATGTCCATAGCTGCGTTGCTTTGCCAAAAAAGGAATGATGGGTCAGAAGCACCTATCTATTACCTCAGTCATGCTCTATTTTTGTATGAAACAAGGTACAACGAAGTGGAGCGTAACTGTTTGGCATTAGTTTTCACACTCAAAAAATGTAGGCATTATCTTTTCCGTAGTCAAGTCAACATAATTTGTAAAAGTAATGTTCTGTGGGCTATCTCCAACAATTTGTATGAAAGTAGTAGGATAGCTCGTTGGAAAGCTATCACAACTGAGTTTGATTTACATTATGTTGGCCAATCATCCACCAAAGGCCAAGCCATAGCTGACCAATTAGCAACGTCGTCGATTAACGACCAAGCTATAATAGAGCCAAAATTCCCAGATGAACATGTACATAGTTTAAGTCATGTATCAACAGGCCTTGAAGCAACGTTATACTTCAATGGAGCTTCAACCACTAGGGGTGGCAATGTCGCTGCCGTTATTACGCTTACCCCCAAGGATGTGCGTCCATCGGCTTACCGCCTGACATTCCCTTGTACGAACAACATGGCAGAGTATGAGGGGCTCCTCAGAGGGTTGTTGACAGCCAAAGAACTTAAAGTTCAACACCTGGCGATCCGAGATAATTCGATGCTTGTCATCAATCAAATCACAGGAGTCTACGCCTGCAAGGCTATGCACCTATAGCCCTACTGCAATATGGCTAAAGATCTCCTTAAACAATTCGTGACAACCGATACCCAACACGTGCCGCGCAACGAAAACATTGTTGCCGATGCACTGGCAACACTGGCGTTAAATGTGCCACCACACTTGTTTGCCACTTGGCCCGCTTTAATGATAGAATGTACAGAGCCTATCATTCAAGCGTCGCAGATTTCTTCATTAAATGCGGAAGGAACGTCAAAATGGTATGATAGCATTAAAACTTACCTTCTGCATGGTGAACCACTGCACGAGTTAACACATGCGCAAAAAGATGCAGTGCGCAAGCGTGCCAGGCAATATGTCATCCTTGGAGACAATACTCTCTGTAGACGCTCCTTCGATGGGGTATTTCTTACCTGTGTTAACAGTGACCAAGCACAACGAATTATTAACGAAGTCCACGAAGGGCTGTGTGGGGGACACGTAGCCCCACGAGCAATCACTACTAAAATCATACGCTTAAGGTACTATTGGCCGTACATGGAAAAAGGCTGCCTTGCCAAGGTTAAGATGTGTGACACGTGCCAGCGTTATGCAAATCTCATACACGTGTCACCGACTAAGTTACACACTACCCAAATTACTTGGCCATTCCAATGATGGGGATTGGACATCATAGGTCCCATCTCGCCTAAATCTTCCGCGGGTCATAGCTTCATTATCACCGCCACTGAGTATTTTACAAAGTGGGTTGAGGCTATTCCCCTATGAAAGATTACATCTCAACAGGTCTGCCATTTCATCTTAGACAATATCATAACCAAATTTGGACTCCCTATGACTATTGTGACTGACAACAGACCACAATTTAGTAGCATAGAAACCAAATCTTTTTGCAATAATCTTGGTATCAAGCAATCTTTTTCTTCACCTTATTACCCGCAAGCAAATGGTCAAGCAGAGGTGACAAACAAGGTGATTATCAATTTACTCAAGAAAATGCTCAACAGTAATAAAAAGCGGTGGAATGAAAAAATCTTCTATGTGCTATGGACGTATCGTATGATGTGTAGAACGGTCATAGACAGGATACCCTACAGCCTTGTCTACGGATCCGAAGCAGTGTTGCCCTTAGAATTACAAGTTCCCTCATTGCGGATGGTCCTATCTACGGTTATAAATGAGACTCAACACAATGAGTCTAGAATCGTGGATTTAGACTCAGTGGAGGAGAAATGCATCTAGATGCTCGACACCATCGAAAAATATCAAGATCAACAGAGACAGAGGTATCGGCACAACCTGCACCAACGACCGATCGAGAAAGGAGACTTAGTTCTCAAGGTCATTCGTGAACCAGTAGGCAAGTTCTATGCAAACTGGGAAGGCCCTTTCTTGGTCATCGGCGCATACGGCAACGAAGCATTCAAGTTAGCAGACACCAACGGCAACAAACTACAAAATCTGGTGAATCATCTGTACCTAAAGTGGTATTACGTCTGAACATCGACTCAGCTCAAAATCAGGTAACAAACATCCACTACGAAGTAAAACTAGCAAATTTGTACACATCCGCTACGACGTAAAACTGGTAGCTCTTACATGTGTCCGCCAAGACGCTAAACTGGCAAGGTAAGCACACGTCTGCTGAGACACTAAACTAGCACAGACTTGTCCCTGGGTCACGACGTAAAACTGACACCCATAGCACGGTCTTCTAGGACTATAAACTAGCTCTTCTACCATCCACTACGATGTAAAACTAGCAGGTTCTAGTCTGCCCAGACGTTAAACCGGGACCACGGTTTGCTAAGACTTAAAACTAGCAACAATGGTCAACCAGGATCCAAAACTGGGCTCTTTCAGGTCATCCATAAAGCAAGCGAGCGTGATCATTCTTACACTACATCCCTACCAGATGGAGCGGGTAAGGCGTTGGAACAAACGCAACATCATTACCCCATCGGCATCCTGATAATTCCTCGGACATGCCGAAAGGCATACTACTGACCCCTCGAAGATGTCGCTACGACAGCCACTTCGTAGCTACAGCTCCTGGGATCAATTTCGTCGCTTGGTGCCCCCAAAAAATTGCGCCCACCCACTATCTCAGCGGCCTCCATCCATCGCCGTCATCAGATTCTAGCTTAGCAGATTCATCTAACATGTTCTTTGCACCGTCCTTCGAGCGAGATGAATCTGGCTATCAACGGCAACTTCAGGAACTACGGCATCAACATTGGCACCCTTGCTATTTGCTGTGGTCCCAATTTCAAAAGTCTACACTCTCCTATTCACTTTGGACAACGCTTGTTTCAACAGCCTCCCTCCTTAGCAACTAGGACATTTGTTTCTAGCTTTCTGTTCTATGTTGTGTTTTGCAGGTTACTTGTTACGAAGGCGTTGATCGAGAATACCTTCATTAGAAGGTGAGGTGTTATGGTGTTCTGATGTAGCTGCTCAGACTAGCCTGGTCACTTGGAAGTGCAAATCCTGCCTCTCCCTTCATCGCGTACCTTACCTTGTTTTCCCCCTTTTCCTATCCTTACAACTATCCCTGCTTTCTTCTCCGCTTGTACAGAATGTGAGCATTAAGTTGATCCGTTTTCATTATCATGTACATAAACTGGCGTAACACAGCTCGCCTTATGGCATGCAATCTGCATTTTTAAAAAAACAAAAAAAATGCAGGGGGTAATACTTGGCAAAATGGATGTAAAACAACTCGTTCAAGCCATGCAGGTGTAACTCAACTCATCCTTGCAAAC
>MNCI01021833.1:264002-276146 GCA_015680685.1 Gnetum montanum
CTGGTGATTCAGACAAAGGGTTGCAACAAAGCGCGACATAGCAAGTTCCTTTTCAGTTGAAGGTCCATCCCGCCATGCTGCGTAGCACAGCACAAGAAAATTCCAGAAGATAGAGCAAAGCGATGGATGCACGACGACAAAACTTCCAACTTTGCAAGTTATCTGTTTTGAAAATCTTAACTTTTGGCAAATTACGCCATATTACGCTGCATAACGTAACATCGCATTATGCAGCGTAATATCAAAGACAGTCCACCGCAGCATCAGGGATGACAAACATGCAAGACTTTGACAGCCCAGCAAAAATCTCAAGGCCTAAGCAACGATCTACAGCATGAAGTGCATTTCAGTGGGTTTTCTTTCCTGGTTAAGGGGCCCATTACGCTACTTTACACAGTGCGGCATAGTAAAAACCCCAAAAGAGATAGAAACAGAGGAAGCGTGGCAACAACACTTCAACTTTTGTGGTTTCATTATTTTACGTTGAATTATGCTACGACGCGTAATTTAGTGTAACGCAGTATAATTCAAGTAACGACAAGCACAATTCAGACATCAGTAGTTCATACACCACAATACGCTTTCTAGCATATTATAGCATAATCAAAGGACAGTCTGTTGCCAAAACCCACACGAGGGTAGTTTACGACGCATTACGCAACATAGCATTGCAAGCTTCAATGACAACACATTGAGTCAACGGCATTTTATGAGTTCAGGACACGCGTCACTTAAACCGCATTTTTCTCCTAACCCTAACCTTATAAATGCTCTAGTTGACGAAGATCAGGGGGGTTGGCAAAATTTTTTCTTTCAAGGTTGGCAAGAGAGCAAAAGAGAATCAGTGATCATGAGAACGTCGGAGATGATTGACAAGAATTCTTGATCAGAAACAATCAGCTACCGGATATTCTCCCACGGGTCTAACTTCCTTGCGTCCAAATTGGCTAGATCAAGGTAGATCGATCCTTGCTTGTTTCATCTTCACATAACTTTCTTGTTACTGGCATATGCGTCGTCCAAACCGAAGCCCACCTGAAGTCATTGTATCAAACATATTATTTTTCATAAATTGAATCCCAGATCTTGTGATCGTATTATCTACCAAATATGATCTCCTGCATCCTAGTTAGACAAATTTGACAATTTTATCTAAATCATTTACATTATCTTCAATTGCTTTCGGGATTAAAAAAAACATTACAACACTTTATAAAGAATCTTCATTTCACCATCAAATTACTACCAAACCTTTTACTGATTAAATAAGTTCCTGTCTGATCAACAAGACTGTTGAGGGAACCTCGGATTCGTTTTTCTCTCCAGCACGGTCCTCGCACGGATCCTGGGTTAGAACTGTGTACGCAGACTTTCGTTAGGTATTTCCAGCGACTGACATTTTCCGTCGTTACACTCTTCATCCTCTTCATCCAATTCTAAACATTCCTCTTCATCTAATGATTCTCATGGAAGCCATCATCAAAACAACCATGATGAAGTTGATCAATGAGATAACTATGATTGTGAAGGCCACCAAAACTAAAGAGGTGGTTAAAACTATCATTAGCGTCATCGATGTAGTGATGATGATGAACCTCTATTGGAAGCTCAAAGTATGCTCAACATTGTGGAGGCAATGAAAATCCCAACTAGGCATATGAAGGATAGTCAAATCAAGTGCTTAGACATGAACAATGTCCCAAGATTTAAAGGGGGATATAACTCTAATCTACAAACACATCTACAAGATTTTCATGATGCCTATGCCTTATAGAACATAGAGAATGAGTAGTAGAAAATCAAACTTTTCCTAGGGATACTCATTAAGGAAGCTAAAAGATCGTACCCATCCTTAGAGCCAAAATCTATCCAGAGATGGAGTACCATGTTAGAACTATTCAATGACAAATATCAGAAATACTCCAAAGTGTCTAATCTAAAAATGCAAATCTAAGGCTGGAAACAAGAAGAACATGAACCCTTGGATGTTGTCATGGGTCGATACTATTCATTCCTACATCGATGCCCTAGCCATGGTTATTCTCAAAGGGAACAACTTCACCACATCATAGATGGGCAGAAACTAGAAGAACCCTTGGGGTGTATGCGCAAGGAAGATTGTTTGAACTAAAAGCTCATCAGATCCGATTTTGTGACGATGAGGAGTCACCACTTGATAAAGTGGTGAATAGAAAAACCTTGCCTATGTCCAATAGAAAGGCATATATTATAGTAGCAATTGACTACTACACAAAATGGGGCAAAAGCAGTAGTCGTTACTAATTATACATCATCCATTGTTGCCAGATTTATACAACAACATATTGTAAATAGGTTTAGGATGCCACGTTCACTAATTTTTAATAATGAAATTCATTTCACAGGTTCCATCCTTAGATAATTAATGTAATTCTTGGGGGTAGAACATAAATTAACAACACCTTACCAACCCCAAACCAATGTTCAAGCAGAGGTAACCAACTGAGAGATTACAAAATACTAACGCAAACCATTAGCAAATATAGGAAGGATTGAAGTACAAAACGTAACGATGCTCTCTGGGCTTATCATTTAACTTAGAAACTTTCTATTTACTATTCTCCCTACAATTTAGTGTATGAAAAACTTCCAATGCTCTTGATTCAATCCAAGCTTCATACACTCTCAATAGCTTATGAACTAAATCTTGACCTAAGTATAGCACAGAAAAAATATTAATCAACCTAAACATGTTAAAAAAAATCAATTAGTGGCCCTATCCTTGAATGAGGTGAACAAGGCATTCAGTAAGCAATGTCATGACCTAAGAATTAGGAAAGTAAAACTTCAACCAGGAGATAAGGTTCTCTACTAGAACCCCACACATGTACCCTAAAAGATAAAATTCCAAACATTGTGGAAGGGACCTTATATAATTAATCAAACCTTTTCCTCTGGGGCCATGTTGATCTACAAACTTGATAGCTTGAATAAAAAGTAGTTGATCAACATGCAACAAGTGAAGCCTTTCCTCGAACTAAGACAAGCCAGTGTAAATGCTACCTCAATGGATGGACAACCACGTTCTAGTTTTTGGATCTCCTCCTTCCAACTCAATCATGGGGAAGATGGCCATCCATGCTAACAATCCATGGCTTCTCAGTTTTTCTACTTTTTGTTTTTCATGTTTTTGATTTTTACAAATTATTTATTTTACAAATTTTTTATTTTTCTAATTTTTCTAATTTTACACCATTTTTAGTACCTTTGAACTTTATTGATTATGTTACACTTTCTTGTATATTTTACTTTGTTTTGTTTTGATTCAAGTGTGATATTTTCTTATTTTACTAATAAAAGTGCTTTATGATCACAAGACACAATGCCATTGTTGTTGTTTACTAATGATGGTTTGTGCTTACTGTGTGATTATCAATGTCTAGTTTCTATTTTTGAATTCTGATGTCTAATGACTTTGACATGGTTTATTTTTCATGGAATAGGCAGTGAGTCCACATCATTCACCCATCCAATGAATTCTATGGTTTTCATTGTTCTAGGAACTTGAGGTCCCTTCCATTAAAGAAAATTTTAATCAATCGATGACCTTGGTGATTCTGAAATTAGGAAGGATTCAAAGGTTTGTAAAGGGTGTGGCTTCAAGGGGACTCAATACTCTTTGTAATCTTCTACTTGCTTCAGTGCTTGAGTGTTTTTCATGGACTTCTTACCATTCCACACCAACCACTAATAGGAAGTCAAATAACGTCATTGCATGATGTGGTTCCCATTTCAAACAAAAAGAAATGGGAATTCAAAGCACACCCCTTCAACATGAATAAGTCCTCACATGGTGTGGTTCCATTTCAAAAAAAAAACACAACAATGAAAATTCAAAACACACCCCTTGGACAAATAAAATGGGCTACAAGCACTAGTTATGTGACTCAAACAACATGCACCTATGCCTAAAGGTCCCCTCTAACGAAGGCCCTCTCTCTTACTTCCTACTTCTATTTTCCTCTCTTTGTGGAATAGTGATTATTTTGTGAAAGCATTCTTGTGTCTTGAGTGGATGGATAGATCTTAGAGTGGTGATGCAAAGTCACTGAAAGTAGCTAGTTTTGGTCTAGACTAAGGATGAAACTTCTCAAGTTATTTTAATCACAAATTCCACGAGGAACTTCTTATTACCATAATTTGGAACTCCATTCCACCTTCTCTATCATCCATCCATGCTACCGTAATTCACCTCATTGCCATGTTCTATGTTATGCTCTATGTCTTGGTCTAATGTGTTGGGATTCTTGAGTGGATTCTTTCGGGTTAGTCCTTAACTTGTCATGATCATTAAATCAACTATGGGACCCACAGACTCCATAGTTGAGGTTATGAAAGGTCAAAAAGGGCATGAGCCTACTATGGGGAGGATCCACTTGCATATCTCTTGGCTTGACTAGTTAAGATTTCTTATCTTTGACATCACTATAATCCTATCTTTCACATTTTCCATTGTGTATACCGCTTAGTGCTCCTTAATCTTTCATTTCATTCATCCACTAAATCAATTTTTCTTCTTTTTTCCCAAATTTATGAGCTTCAACACCATCTTCTCATGTTTTCATACTATTCTTCATCTTCTAAACTTTCATTTGACACAAATTTCACTCAAAAAATCTTCATATTTTGCAAGTTTGACTAAGGTCAAGGTTTGACTACGGTAATCAATAGTTGCATTGTTAAGGCCCCATTAATGCATCCACCCTAGTCAATGAGGCCTAGTCGACTAGGCCTCATCAACGCAGTGTAAAAACCCTATATATACCACTGAAAACTTTGCAATTTTTTGTCATTTCTCATAACACAAGGGAAGTTTTTGAAATTTTTTAGAGCCCAAAACCTTCCAAAGCTCATAACTTCCCAACTGTTTGTCCAAATCACTCCATTTTTCAATCCTGTGCTTACTAGAGGTAAGATATTTATCATGGGGACCACAAACCTTAAGGTTTCCAATGAAAAATCAATGAAATGTTTTTGGAAATTTTCCTAACTCCCCCAAGGGTTAATAACCTTAACCATATATAAACATCAACTTTTCACAAGTTAACCCTTCCAACAACCTTAGGAATGATTTATTCATGAAACTACATGAATAAATAGTAATTGAATTAATTAAATCAGTCATAATCACAACTTAGCCAAAGCGTAACCATCCTTAAGAGTTAAGGTATCACAATTATTTTAAGGTTACACAATGATTACTAATCCATGGTCTTATTGTGATTGCAGATGGCACCCAAACAAAAATGTCCACAGGAAGGGGAAACCTCACAACCACGAGAGAAACGACCTAGAGCTGGAAGGGGCCAACAAGAACAAGGCCAAGAACTACTAGAGGCAATCCATGCAATGAGACCTCTTCATGAGGAACCCAAAGTGAAATCTATCCAAAAATTTCTAGAAGAAGAAGTGCCGACTAAACAATTGTAATAAGGAGAAGTGCCTAGCCTCATGCCAAGGCTTGAGGTTACTTTGACTCAAGCTTGCCTTGATATCATCAAGTCCCAAAGATTCAACGATCCATTCTTCAAGAGATCAACTTTGGGCCATTTTTGGAGAAAGCTCTAGAGGATGTCAAGACTCAACTACGAACCTCTCTCATGTGGCCAATCATCATGTCCAGTGGAGAGTGGTACATGGGAGAGACATACCTTTTCTAGAATAATCGAAAGCCAGGATCCATAGTTAAGATTAAGGACATTCAAGTGTCCTATTCAGTAGAAGCTATTGCATAAGCACATGGGTTGCCTAACACTAGAACACAGCTGGCAGAATTATCCATGCAAGGTGATCCTAAGGCCAAGAAGGAGTGGACCCAACATTGCTACAGGGTGGACAATAAGGAGTATGGTGTGCCCACATCGACGGAGCGAATTTACGTTAAGATCGTGGCCTATCACCTCAATCCAACAGTGAGATCAAGCAAGGTGACTGCTTTCTCTACCCAAGCATGCATTACTTTAAGCGAGAAGTTCCCCATTAACCTTCCACAATTACTATACTCAGAGATTGAGAAACATTTCAAAGAAAATGAACATGGAAGAAAGACCCTACCCTTTCCATACCTCATCAAAAAACTTTGCAAGCATACTCCTTTGGCTTCATGGTCTAAGATCATGAAAGAGAAGACACTAATGACAACTTAATTAGAGGAGCTACTACCACCACCACCCACTTAGGAAACAACATTGAAGGCCCATGCAACCATTGAGCATTTGTAGAAAATCCGAGAACTACTCTTGAGAAAACAAGAGCAATAACTAGGAACAAGTGGGGCAGATCCATCTGTGTATCGGCTAGTAATGAGTCACCTTAATGAGGTGGCCCAAACAGTTAGCTAATTGGAGAGAGGTGGTCTGATTTTCTCTACCCAAAGAACACAACTACCTTTAAGGTTGGATCCTAATGCTCAAGAGGTGATAGTATCACCAACAACACACCATCTATTCCCAGAAACCTTTAGGAATGCTACCACCTTCTCGATGAGGTTGGAGGAAGGTGAAGAGGAAACTATCTTGGTGATGCAGCACAAAGGGTAGGAAAAAATGGCAAAATTGTTTACTGACCATGTAGAAAAAGCATTGAATGCACCCGTAGCATCTATACCAGACATATCTACACTTCAAGATGCGCAAACATCCATAGGCATGGTCAATGAAAAATTGAATGCAACCCAACACGAAAAGTTACTGGAATGACTGGTAGGAACTGAGCAACTGACTTTGGACATTTTTGATCTTCCAAAGAACATCACAACCCAGTCAAAGCTACTGAATGCAAGGGGAAAATGCTTGGCTGCAGAGGTTATCAAACATCATGCCCAACTTACAAATCAAGCAATTCTCAACCCAATAGTAATAAGGGATGAAGCTATCAAACAACTTTAAGAATAATTTCATAAGGCTAAGAAGGATATAGTAATGGCCATCTTTAAACAATCTGTAGCAGAAGCTGAAACATAATCAATCCAAAAGGACTTGAACCAGATGTGCCAAGAGAATGAAGCATTCACCACACAAAATCATCGCCTACAAAATGTTGATGCCCAAAAAGATAAAATGCAATAATTAATTCATTAATAGCAAGAGTAGGTTTTCAGGGTAAATACTAAACTGAGAAAATTGACCATGGAAAAATGTAATCTATCAATGGAGGAGGTACACACCTTGCATCAAAAGTCTGCCATCGAGATTACCGCATGGAAGAATAAAGCACTCAAATTTGAGAAAGTAAAAGATCACTATAGGGACTAGGTTGGTATGTAGAAAGAAGTTAATGAGAAACACATTCACATGGCAAAAGCAAAAATGAATAAAGCCCTCCAGCAACTCCAACAAGGAAGAGAAACATGGTAGCCCATCCTTAATGGGATCAATACCTACAACAAAGTAGAGATCTACTTGAAGGAGTCGCAAATCAAGGAAATGACAGAGTACATGGAGTTGGCCCATCTCCATTACACAAACCTAGCAATGCTGATTGCCAGATGACCATGGTTAGAATTGGAGAAGTAAGTGGCTAGCTCATACCTGCTATACTAGGCTGAGTTTAAGCATCACAAAGACACCAAGTAGAAGCTTGAGACTGTAAATGCTAAACTTGAAGTTCTTAGAGGATAATTTAGAGATCAACGATCTATCGCTAAGAACCTAGCTAGATGAATGAATGATTACTAGGAGTTGAAGAACACAATCAAGGCATTTGACATTGAACACAAACAATTTGCTGCATAGTTCATCAACATGAAGGAGTTGTTTCCAACAATCCCATGTCCTTGGGATTTGCCCGTTCCAACCCACATTGAAGAAGCTACATGGATGACACACAATCCTCAGAGAAAGGAGGATAAAATGAAAGCACTATTGGATGCTTTCCACCTCCCACCTAAAGTTGTAGTAGTAGCAGGACAACTGTGGCCACCTTAACCACCGCTTGGGATCATCTGATCTTCTCCATTAGCTTCACACCATCTAGGAACGTGCTATTCAATTTTCAAGATTTGAGTCATGGTGTTTAATTTTGCGTCCTAAACACCATCATTTTTTGTAATGTGTTGATTTGTACACTCCATTTTTTGTCAAGTCAGTTAGTTGTTTTGTTTGAAAAAAAAGTTAGCCAATAATCCCATTCCTTTCCAATTTTGTAAAAGAACTCAAGGACGAGTTTTCATTTAGTTGTTGAGGTATGATGAGTCATGTTTTGTTGGTTGTTAATGAGGCCTAGTTAACGCATCATATCATGGGTCAATGTGGCCCTATCGATGTAGTGTTTGTAGTTGACTATAAATATGCATGTGTAACTACATTTATGGCAAGTAGAGATTGTAGTTGTAGTAGAACTCTTACATTTTTTCCATTTGAAAGTTAGAATTTTTCCTCCACATGCCCACAACAAGAGTCATTGAGTGTACAGATCTTTATTCAAGCATTTTTGTACCTAAGCATGACAATGTGTGCAATAATAAAGACAACCTTTCTAGTAAACCTTGTAGCACTTTGGATATATCAGCTATTTCATTCATGCATTTAATGTTTTGAATTATTTATTAAATTTTTTTAATTAGTTATTAAATATTTCTCAATTTTTACATTAATGAAGCAATCAATTAAGATAGATTACACACATAAGGATGACCACTTTGAGCATAACACATATTCGCTTGGTAATCCCAACAGTGTTAATTGCTTAGTATACTTAGTAGCATAGTGCTTGGTTGCCCAGCAATGGATAAATGGGTTTAGGACATGTACAGAAAGTGAGAACAGATGCTTATGTTAGGATTAGTTAAATGATCAGTTAATTAGTTAATTTAGACTAGTTAAACAAATTCCTTTTATCTACATTTCAAGCACCCAACTATAAAACATAAAAATGAAAAAAATCAAATGCCTCAATTACACTTAACCATACCAACGAACATCACAAGTGTAATTGGGAAGATAACGATTGACCTTAAGGCTAGATTCACTTTCTAAAGGGCTAGTGTACTGAAACGATAAAGTCCACGGAATTTGACTAGATTGCATGTGAATGCTTTGTGATTCATATGGTTGGGCGTAGGGGGTACCTCACTACTCATCAACTATGAAAAAGTTATCTAAAATCTAGTAACAAAACTATGTCCCAACCATGCACCCAAGTGTTGTATTTATAAACTAGCATGGAAGAGACAATATCGGATATCCGACATCATTTCTTGGGACCCAATATGAGGTATCCGATATTGGGTATCCAATATCAAGGATGACAAAATCATGACTCATCAATGCTAAAGTTCCATGTTTAGTCAAGTTATATAATATTCTATTCATTTTTCAAAAAGTTGAAAATGAAATTGTTAGTCCTCTTAGTTTTATTAAGCATATGGTGTTTATTTCTATAGCTTTTGGTGTTCGTATGCATTTTTTTATTAAAATTAACCTTCTCAATTGTAAAAAGAAATTGGTATTACAAGTAGGAAGAAAGACCTCTATTCATCTAATTACATCTAATAAGCTTTCTAATTCTTAAAACTTTACCATCATGAAGGACATTTGTTTAATGTTGTCCTTTTCTGTTTAATAAAAAAGATTATGAAGAAAATAAAAAAATGTGTTAAGTTAAAGATTAAAAAAAAACAATATAATGTTGAACATATGGAAAATCATGTTAATGTTAAGAATAAGAATGATCAAATGGCAATAAATAATTCAAAGAATACAAAAGCTCATGTATATATTTTTGTTGGTACTAAAGAAAGTATTAAGTAGCTTGAACAAATAGCTTGCAAGGCAAATTTTTCCTTGTCTAACAAGAATACCATTAACTCAAAGATTAAAACTAGTGTTGACTAGAAGGTTATAGTTGTTGGTAAACATTCTTAACATAAGATTAATAATAAGCAACAAGGTGAATATCTTCCATTAGTGGTACCACTTTCTTACTTTGAAACAAATATTGGTATTAAGTCATAACTCTCTATCTTGAATTCTTTTTGTTATTTTAAGCATAAATGTTAAAAGGTGATATAAATTTTATTGCGATTGAGACCTTCTTTTCTACTAAAAATTAACTAGCTAAGTATCATCTTCTTTCTAAAATCAAAATGGTTTTTATTTTTATTTTTTTTGATGATGCCTCCTTAGTGTCAAGAATTTTCTTTGTTCGTTATTAATATTTTTTTGGTGTTCAACACCCCCATATTGTTGCTTCCTTTTTGTCTTTATACACATAAGTCTATTTTCTTAGCTATCACTTTTGATAAAACACTTTTTTGTTGTGGACTACAGTATCGTAGATGCGATATCATAACTTAACATACATTGTCATAGTATAATGTAGTGGGCAATGGTCACGCCTATAAATACAAGCTCACTGTCGTGTTAAAGATAAGTCTTTGTTAAACACTTAGCAAAGTTCTTGTAGTTTATTTCCGTAAAGTTAAAGTTAGTTGTGAATGATTGCAGTATGGTGAATTACAATTGTATAGCATCTTTATTCGAGTGGATTGCTCCTGGACATAATTCATGAATGATAATAAAGATCGAGATTGTTCTTCATCATTACAACATCTCACATTAAATAGATTTACTTTGCATGTTGTTTACTTTTACTAAGTCATTTACATTTCCTAAGTTATTTACTATTTCAATGTTTATTAGCAAAGTAAAATGAGTACAATTGGTTTTAAGCTCAAACTGTAATTTTTTGGTACCTTCGTAGTGACTTTACTTGATTTGCTCAATAGTAAAGTTACTTGGTAATCCCAATGACAATTACATTAGCACATCACATGTATGGAAATCCAAAAATAGATACTCATCATTATTAGGCTAGAATAGCTTTATGTTTTCATTGTCCTTTGTCAATAAAATTTATAACCATTTTTCACTATGTTCACACTTAGCATAATTAAAGCCAACCAACATCATTTTATCATATACCTTACTAAGAGTTAAACCATATAATTTACACCTCGCTAACTCTAAGTGGGAAAACAATAATCATGAACTTACTATCAACTTACTAGTATACTTAAATTGTCCATTCATAGATTATGATTTGGTCATACATGAACACTTGTGACTTGTATGGTTAAGTGTTAAAATTTTCTACTGCTCATTAACTTTAGTTCCATTCCTTAAAGCATTTTTTTTATTTTAGGTATTTTTTGATCACTTGAAGTGATGAGTCATGGTCTGTTAGGTCCTGTTATCAAACCCCTATTATCGAAACCCTAATACAAGACACCAGGTCTAACTCCTATTATCATACCCCTATTATTGAACCCCTGATATTGGGGTTGCGTTAACTAGGCCTCGTATATGCGGCCACATCGACGCGGCCCCATTTACACAAAGTCTATTTTTAGCTATAAATAAGCACGCACCCGCCACACTTAGGCATCTTTTGAGTTAATTATAGGGAAGCTCTTGCAATTTGTTTTCATAGGAGTTAGACTATTTTCCCAAGTGCATGCCTGCAGTGTGATGCTTGTAATTGTACGGGACCTTTATTCGAGTGTGACATACTTGGACACGCACATGATCAGCAATAAAGATCGAGATTACTTCATCATTGCAGCATTCACTTAGTTTTAATTATTTAATTATTATTGTTATTTATTATTTTCTTAGTTAATATTTCTTTACCATCATTTACTATTCCTGTTCTTAACTGTGGAATGAGCACGACTTAATCACGAGCATTTAAGTGTGACTACTTGCTAACTGATAAGACGTGATATCGCATGCATCGCGATATCGCGGCCGTTGCGATATTGCATCCCATGCGATATCATGTCATCCCCTGCGATATCGCGGTCCATCGCCAAATCTATAAATAAGAGGCGACACTCCCCTTATTTCCCATCCTAGGCTTAAAGTAGGAAAACTCTGGTAGTTTGATCACTCCAGAGATAGAATATTTTCCATGTGCCTGCAATAGGAGTCCCCAAGTGAATGGATCTTTATTCGAGCAGCTTTGTACCTGAACGCAAGTTGTGTACGGCAATAAAGACAAGCTTTGTGGATAAACCTTGCAGTGCATGGAATAGGATTTATTACTTGTTATTTCTTACCTGTTATTTATTACCTGCATTAGCACGACATGAGTACGACTTGATTA
>MNCI01021833.1:279917-314835 GCA_015680685.1 Gnetum montanum
AGAGAGAGAAAAAAAAAAAAGTGTGCCAAAGTAACCAAACAAAAATAATGTCACAAAGAAATTCCAAGGCACTCCTCCCTTGCACAAAATGCCAAGTGATTGTATGCCTTGCTATCATGATGCTCTTACAGTTGTCCATCATTGGATGAAACAATGCGATGTCACTGATCACAGGAATGGACTTGGTCTTGATTTTGGAGAGACAAGATAATGACACATTAATCATGCCCTACACTCAAGATTCATTGTGCCCTGAGTCAGTTACCTCACGTCCCAATCTCTGCAATCCCTTCTTCGATTCATCCCATCTCGTTGTTCATGTATTTGTAACTCGTGTCTTGGGTAGCATTTAAATTCATACCTCATCACAGTGGTATCTACATGTGTGTGTTTTATTTCATTGGTATAGATTACATTTAACCCTTCTAGTGCCTACAAACATTTTAAGGTGTGGTTACGCAAGGGCATTATAGGTTGGAACTTGCTTTGGGAAGGCCCCACTTGCGTGACTTTTGTAATTTGTACTTGTTGCACACCACTACATCATTTTATACCCTCCAAGTACTTCATTGTCAAATCTATTCTTTCCTTTGTCATCATTTTATCAAACATTCCTCAAAACCATTACGTGTCATTTGATATGTCACCTAAGCAAACCAGGCCCAACATTAAACTTTTAGGGCAACTTCCTTGAAAAACTTTCTAACTCTAAAATCATACTAATCAAAGAATTCAACAATTACTTAAGGAAATAAGTAAGGTATGAAATAATTGAACTTCTTTCAATAACCTTGCTAACAATTGATCTTTGTGTGATTATAGATGGCCCTAAAAAGAGGACAACAAGGAGGACCTTCTCAAGGTGCAATTAAATGGCTAGGGGGAGACAAAAGCCAAGGACCTCATGTAGAACATGTGGATCAGGAGGCACAATCATTCAGTATCCATCAAGGACATCCTATCACTACATAAGCTAGCCAAGCAAAAGGTGGAGAGGTCGGGGCTCAAGCCTATGAAGAGGAACGACGACTATCTACGGCATGGCATGTTAAGGCCAATCAAGTATTCCTATAGCTGCCATGCCCATGGGAAATGTCGACTTCATCAAACATTGGAACGTCAGCATGGACATCTCATAATCCTTATATAGAAGAGGATAAATGTCATGTGCTTCTTCAATGGTATCAATCTCAAAAGCCTGATGCACAAGACAAAGGAAAGGCACCCATGGAGGAGCCACCACTACCAGGAACCCCATGAATTCCAAAAGTTTTATCTTTTGTGTCTGTGTCCAAATTTTATTTAATTCTCCACTGTGGCATGAATAAATTCCTATTCAATCAATAATCCCATACCTATCCACCACTATGTAATCAATTGAACTTGTTCCTCACTTTCTTTAACTCAAGGACGAGTTGTTATTCAAACATGGGGGTATGATGAGTCATGGTCTATCAGGTCCTATTATCGGACCCCTGTTATCGAAACCCTAATACAAGACACTATGTCTAACTCCTGTTATCGAACCCTTATTATTGGACCCCTGATATCGGGGTTGTGTTAACTAGGCCGCTAATGAGCGGCTAGGTACCCCTACGCCCAACCATGTGAATCACAGGTGTTCACACGAGACTTGGTCGAATTCCATAGATTGTAAGCACTTAACATACACCAGACCTTTAACCAACAAAATCCTTTGTTAGAGTGGTCATTGTCCTCTCAACCTCATGTGTGATGTTCTAATTGCAATTATTAAGTGAGATTGAGGCAACTGATTTTTATGGCTTTTTACTTTATCTTCTAGCATCTAATTCGTGTAATGGAAAGTAAGGAATGCAATATTATGTAATCTATAATTATCCTAATCTATGTCCTAACTCTTCCTAGCATAAGTATCTGATCCCATCTTCTGTGCACATCCTAAGGATCCCCTAACCACTACTGGGCTACCATACGTTAAGCATCATTGGGTTGCCAAGTGTTGGGTTTCACGGTCGAGATGGTCGTACTTATGGTTTCTACGAACTATAAGAGAGCAAGAACGATTAAAATACTAATAACATAAACTCAATGAATGATTAAAGCATATAAATATTAAACTATAAATGCATAGAAATGGCTAAGTCCAATTGCTACAAGGAATGCTTGAAAAGTTTGTCTTTATTGTCGTTCACGCCAATGGGCTCAAGTACATTAGCGCTTGAATAAAGAGCTGGACACCTTTCTTACACCTACTACGGGCACTTGGAAGATATTCTAACTCTCGTGAAAACAAACTACAAGAGCTCCGCTACAACTGACAAAAAGGTAAATAAGTGTGGTAGGAGCCCACTTATTTATAGGCCAAAATAGGTGCCACGTAAACGGGGCCACGTCGACGCATGGAAGGATGCGTCGACTAGGCCACGTTGACAGGGCCACATATATGGGGCCATGTTGACACGGTTCTATATACGTGGCCTAGTAAATGTGGCAACCATCTAGCACTTCGTCATACCCCCCACGACTGAGTAAAAATTTGTCCTCGAGTTTCTCTTACAATTTGGAAGGTATGGACTTTTATTTACAACACACATGATTTGACACATATGACAAACTTACACACATACACACAAATGATGCACCAAGTGCCTGAGTATACAGAGAATGAAAAATTATAAAAATGGTGGTGCTTAGAGAAAAAATTAAACACCTTGTCAATCCTGGATTCTCTATTGTGTAGAAAGAAACAAAAATTATCGGAGAAGATCATCCCATCCCTCATGGTGGTGGTTCCGATGGACCTTCACCAACCTCTAGCCCATGTGGTGGTGGTGGCATGAATGATGGCTACCCTGTAGCAACTACAACTTCTGGAGGCAACTAAAAACCTCCAAGAGGGCCCTCATCTTTTCCTCCTTACTTCTAGGATCGTTCAGTGTCCAGGCAACTTCACCAATGTGTGCTGGAACAAGAACCTCCTAAGGGCACAGCAGCGCAAGAAAGAGTTCATTCAAGTTGATAAACTAGGCTACGAACTATTTTCGTTCAATGTCGAATGCTCAAATTGATGTTTGCAGCTACTGGTAGTCATTCATTCGATGGACTAAGTTCTTCGCAACCATGCGTTATCCTTCAAAACTTGTACGGAGAACCTCAAGTTCCACATTTGCTATCTTGAATTTTTGTTTTGTTGCCTTGTGTGCCTAGAACTCACCCTCGTATAAAGAATACGAGGCGGCCACTTGCATTTTCAATTCAGACCACGATCTCCCGGCTGTGAGCATGGCCAAGTTTGCATAGCGAAGGTTGGCAAGCTCCATATACTCTATCATCTCCTCAATCTGTAGTACCTTGAGGCAAATTTCAGCTTGATTGTAGGCATTCAACCCATCAAAGATAGTTTGCCATACCTTGCCTCCTTCTTGGAGCTGCTGGAGTGCTTGGTTCATCTTAGCCTTTGCGACTTGAATCTGTTTCTAATTCACTTCCTTTTGCAATCTTACTTGGTCCCTGTAATTATTCTTAACTTTTTCAAATTTCAAGGCCTTGTTCTTCCAAGCAACAATTTCAATGGTAGACTTCTATCGCAAGATTCAAACCTCCTCCATGGATAGATTTTGATTCTCAGTGGCCAACCTTCTCACATCGGCATTCACCCTGGCTAGTTATGCCTACTGTTGGTGAATAAAATTTTTCATGTGCTCGTTTTTAGCACCAACATTACACAAGTGATGGACCTCTGCAGTCAACCTAAGGTTCTCCTAGTGAACCTCTATCAAGTCCTTGTTTAAATGATATGCATGAGCATCTACCAAGGACTTATCAAAGATCGCCGACTATCACTCATCCTCAACTATCTGTAGTTTGATCTGAAGTTGTTGAAAAGCTTCATCACAAGTGAGCTCACAGTTGAGGAGAGCTGGATCGGCAAGTTAGGCTCTTAATTGAGCAACTTCTATCGCCAAGCGTTGATAGTTAGCTTGAGCAGCTTCAAGTTGCCCTTCTAAGATAAGGCTTTTACCCCTTGCCGATAGCAGCTCTGACTGGGTTGCAGTGATGCTATCCTAAAGGTCAAAGACATCCAAAAGCAATTGCCTAATTCCCACTAGATGGTCTAATAGTTCTTCATGTGGTGCTGCATTAATCTTACTATGTGAAGTTCCAACGAATGTCTATACATTTTGAAGTCCATGTACGTCTGGTACAAGTTCCGTTGATGCATTGAGAGCCATAGCAATCATATCTGCAACAACTCCAGCTACAATCTCCTGTCCTTGGTGCTACATCACCAAGATCGTCACCCCCTCACCATCTTCCAAGTGTACCAAGAAGGTAGTGACATTCCCTAAAATTTCAGAGAATAGCTGTTGAGTTGATACCATTACCTCTTAAACGATAGGATCTGTAGTTGCTAGCACTTGCGTTTGGGCAATGCAGAACATTAGCCTTGCTCTTTCTAGCAAACTGACTAATCAAACCATTTGCTCTAGGTGGCTCATTGTAGGGTGATAGACCGAAGGGTCTTCTCTTCCACCAGTCCTTCCAGATTGCTCTTGCTAGCTCAAGAGCGATTGTCAGATTTTGCGAATGTGTTCTGTAATAGTTTACAAACTCGACCTTGTTGTTTGTGTAGGTGGTGAAGGTGGTTTCTGCTCCTCCTCAGTGTGTGTAGTGGTAGGCATCCTATCCTTCATCATTTTCCTCCATGAGGCAATTGGGACGTGGTAGAGTGTATCATTATCATATCATGCTATCCCTACCCGTTTGCATAACTTTCTGATTAGGCAGGGGAAGGGGAGAGCTCATCTTCCACGTTCACTTTCAATGAAACTCTTTTCAATTTCCAAGAATAACAACTATGGAAGACTCATTGGAAATTTTTCACTTAAGACGGCACATGCATGAGTGGAGAAGGCTATGATTTTTTTGGGTCTCACCGTTGGGTTTAGATGGTAAGATGCGATCTTTGAATACATCCTCTCCATGGTGGTTAGAGTTCCAAACTCCTTGCGATCTACCCCATAACACCGCCTAATCTACTCCCCTTTTACCTCAAGGTCTTCTTGTTTCAAGATCTTCACCACATATGCTCTGATCTCTAGCAACCCCAGAGCTTGTGCGATTTCTTCCACAAACTAAGAGACATAGATGTCCTTAATTCTTACTCTAGACCCCGGTTGCCAATTTGTCTAGATGAGATAGGTCTCTCCTAAGTACCATTCACCACTGGTTGTGATGATTGGCCACATAGGAGAATTTTGCAACTGAAGTCTCACGTCTTCTTGTGCATTTTCGAGAAATGGTCCAAAGTTTAACTCTTGTAGGACCATTTTTTGCACTTCTCGTGGCTTGATAGCATCAAGACATGCTTGAGTCAGGGTGACCTCAAGCCATGGCACTATCTCCGGAGTTTCATCCCCTTGCTATTGCCCGCTCGGAATCACATCTTTGGGAATCTGATGGACAGATTCCACATTAGGTTCTTCACGGAGGGGGCTAGTTGCATGAGAACCCTCCACGTGCTCTGGTTGCTACAAGCCTCGTCCCCTTCCCATTCGTGGATGCTTATCCCTGGGTTGTGATGGTCCTTCATCCCTTGAATGCCTTGGTTTTGGTGCCATCTGCAATCAAACATAACCACCCGTTAGATTATGCACAAGTAGCTCAAAATGTTCCTTATACACCTTCTCAGTTTGACTAAGTTATGATGCTGGCAAGGGCATTCCATTAAATCCCCCAGAGTGTTAATTGATGGGTTAGAGCCAAAAACAATAAGGGATAAGTTGGAGTTTAAGCTATTATTTTCATTTCTTCCCTTTAGAGGTGCAAAGTCTTAATTAACTAATTGATTAATTAATTACACATAGGCTTCATCCTGGCCCCCCCCCCCCACAACTGAGAGCATACCTTCAGGTGCTTAAGAGGGTAAGAATCAGTTGATGTGGATGTGTGATAGAACGTAGGTGCTTGGGAAGAAGTTAGGCAGAAAAAATGGCAAAACATTGCCTCAATTTGCTTGCAAAATGATGGAAAAGTAAAGCACAATGGGCATATATATAGGGGTTGGACACTACATCGACGGGGCCACGTATACATGGCCCCATATACGCAGGGGGCTACGTATACGGGGCCCTGTATACGTAGGTGGTTGCACCCATTGACCAACCCAAAAAAAGCCTGAAAAGATGAATGTAAAATGTCAAATTGGGATGGCTGAAGAGTGTAAGAGACTAGGAACGTGATTGAGGACACAAGGAGGGTAAACCAGGCTAGAAAAAGAGTCAAATATAGGAGAACATGGGAAAAAGGAATGCTGTGGGGAAGAAAATGAGCAATGGGACATGAAAACAATTAACCACAAAATCAAAAGGATGGGGGGCTTAATAGACAAGACCAAGAATACACAAGTGGGTACTCCCCATAGTAGGCAGTAGCCTTAGTAGCCCTTGCATATCCTTAACATCGGAGTCCATGGGCCCCAAGGTTAAGAAATGGTAATCGCAAGTTAAGACTCCCATCCAAGTGAACCAGCCAAGGCATGAGAAGTCCATGGAAACCACGATGAAATTTCAAAACATAAGATGGGCAATGAAGTGAGTTACGGAGAGAAATGGGTGAAGAAAGAGATGAGAGGATGGAATTCTAATCATCGGTCACATGAAACCCCATGTGAAGTTATGGTTAAGTGACCCAATAGGACCTTTCCTGAGTTCAGACCCAAAACCATCTACATACAGTGACATCGTAGCAACAGGTGAAGCCCTGGCCATCCCCCAAGTGGATAGGAATGCACCCATAGAGAACCACCACCCCAAAAGATGGAAGAGGAATGAAGTAAAATGGGACTAAGTTAGAGGGGATGAAGGAAGTCCCATAACTAGTGCTAGTGGCCTGTGAGAGGTGGTCTAAGGGGTGTGCTTTGAATTCCCACATAGTGATGATTTTATTTTTCATTTTTTTGTGAGTTCGTGGGAACCACACCATGCAAAGACCCATGCTTATTTGCATGCATTCGACCAAGGGGTGTGCTTTGAATCCTCATGTTTATTTGTTTTTTTTTTTTTTGAATTTTTGCAGTGAGGACCATACCATGCAAGGTCGAATTGCCCAGGAGCTTCATTGTAGAGAAGAACATGGAGTGGTAGGAAATCTGTAAGGACACCCTAGTGACTTGGGGAACAGAAGAGGACAATGAATGTTGCATTCCCCTTGAAGTCACACCTGATTCAAACCAATGGTTCATCCCCAAGTCTAGGAACTACACAAGTGAAGGGGTTGCAGGTTTCCAATGGAAGGAAAACCATGGAGTGGGTGAATGGGTGGATGACATGGACTTACTACCGATTTTATGAGATGAAAATAGACGTAAATCCCAAGGACAACAATGTGAGGATAGGAGCAAGATAAACTAGGTGGACTATTGCACATGACCCATCGCAAAGAAAACCATCCACGCCAGACACCTGATGACAATAAGACAACTTATTAGCAACAAAGTAAAAATTAAACACACATGCATAAATCATTGATAAAAAATGACAAAAGTAATTAAAGAAAAGAAAAGTTAGCAAGAATTGGCAAACATAGAAACAATGGTGAAAAACAAAAAAGTGTAAAACAAAAAATTCCAAAAATAATTAGGAACGTAGTGGAATTGGTTAGCATGGAGGACAGTCTCCCCCACGACTGGGTGAAAAGGAAGAGATGCAAAAGATGGAATGAGGTTGTCCCAGTGATGTTGAGGTGGTAGCATTAGTTAGGTGGAGTTCACAGAAAGGTTTTAGCTATTGCCGGTTGACCAACTACGTTCTTGTGGGATCCTCAAGTTTGTGGATAAGCAAGGCCCTAGATGTGAAGGTTTTGGAGACAATGTAAGGTCCCTCCCACAGTGTTTGAAACTTGGTCAGTTATGGTACATGTGTGAGGGGTTCCAATACAACACCTTGTCTCCACATCTAAATGTGACCTTCCAAATCCTAAGATCATGTCATTTTCTATTATAGGACTTGTGGATCTCATTTGAAGATAGGGCCACTAATCAATTCTCATCTAGCACACTTAAGTTGATAAGGTGTTCACATTGTATTAACGATATGTCAAGGCCTAAGTCATTGGCTATGGATAGTATTTGGAGTTCTGCCTGGACTGGAAGTTTTGGTAGCTTAACGTACACTAACTCATAGGGAGAGTAACCTATAGGAAGTTTCCTAGTGGAGTGATAGGCCCAGAGGACATCATTAAGTTTGGTGCTCCAATCCCTCCTGTATTTGCTAATGGTTTGAGTGAGGATCTTGGTGATCTCCCTATTGGTGACTTCGGCCTGCCCGTTGGCTTGGGGGTGATAGGATGTTGTAAATTTATGGGTAACCCCCAAGTGTTACATGAGTTTACAAAAAGTGACACTCGTGAAATGGGTCCCATTATTCGAGATGAGTGCACGTGGCACTCCAAACCTATTGACGATTTACTATTGGACAAAATATGTGGCAATGTTTGAGGAACAATTGACAATGGCTACCGCCTCCGCCCACTTTGTGCAGTGGTCCACAGTTATGATGATGTACGCCTTTCCATTGGATAGGGGTGTGATGGGTCCCATGAAGTCGATGCCCCAGATGTCGAAAAGCTCTAGTGGTTGGATCCACTATTGAGGTCCCTCCAACTGTGTAGTCATCCCACCGTCTCTCTGGCATCGTTCGCAGGAGTGGACGAACCATTGTACATCCCTAAAAATTGGTGGCCAGTAATATCCTACAAGTAGGATATTAATGGCTATGTGGCGTCCAACATAGTGGCCCCCACAAGGGCCCTTGTGAGCATCTTGGAGAATGCGTAGTATATCGTCATCAGGGACACACCATCAAACCAGGCCATCTACGCACACCTTATAAAGATGGCCCTTGATTTTCATGAAGCACTTGGTCTTATGGAGAAACTATTATTTCTACCGATGGTTCCACTCCTTTAGTAATTCTTGAGTGGTGAGGTAGGTGAGGATGTGGTTGAACCAAGGTGATTCTTTGGGCACCCGTGGATCAACTGCTCCCACGAAGAGAAGTTCATCGAGAAATTGGTTGGAGAGGGGCTTCTCCTCTTCTATGTCCTCCCATCGTAACCGAGACAAGTGGTCAGCAACCACATTCTCGGTCCCCTTCTGATCTACCATGGTGAGGTCAAATTCTTGAAGCATCACTAGCCATCATATGATACGGGGGCTCACCGTTGGTTTGCTCATCAAGAACCGAATGGCACTGTGGTCGGTATACATGAACACCTTATACCTGAGCACATAGTATCGGAATTTCTCCAAGGAGAACACCACCGCCATCAACTCCCTAAGCTGGGCACCCATAATGCTCCGACTTGCACACTGAATATAGTATGGACATTTTTTATCATCACACTGTGTAAACACAGCTCCCAATGCATAGTTGGATGCATCTATCATGATGTGGTAAGGTCTGGACCAATCAAGTGCTCGTAGAACTGGAGTCTCTATGAGTTTCTATTTAAGCATTTGGAATGCCGATTCACATTCCCTGGTCCAGACGAACGGAGCATCCTTCTTCATGAGTTCCACCAACAGCTTGGTGATTTTCGAGAAATTTTCAATGAAGCGCCAGTAGTAACTAGTGTGGCCAAGGAATGACCGAACATCTTTCACAGTGCTTCGTTGCTGGGTGATTCCTTGGATGAGCATGATTTTTTCAAGATCCATGCTAATCCTTGTCTATGAAATACAATGCCCCAGCACAATGCCCTCCTGGACCATTAAGTGGCTTTTCTGTCAATTCAGCCGTAAGTTAGTATCCACACATCTTTTTAGAACTTACTCAAGGTGATCCAAGGCTTGATCAAAGGTGGCCCCATAGGTAGAGAAGTCATCCATGAAGACTTCCACCCCATTGCCAATTTGTTGCTGGAAGATGCTGAGGACAAGGCGTTGAAAAGTGGTAAGCACATTACACAGGCCAAAAGGCATCTTTTTGTATGCAAAAGTCCCCTAGGGACTTCTGAAAGTTGTCTTGGCCTGGTCCTCTAGTGCAATTTGGATTTGGTTATAGCCACTATAGCCATCCAAAAAGCTATAATAACGATGCCCTGCAATGGTGTCCAATACCTGATCACAAATGGGAGTGGGAAGTGATCTTTGAAGGTAGCCATGTTGAGCAATCGTAAATCTATATAGACCCTCCATTTGCTACCCTTCTTCAGCACAATAATGAGTGGGCTGACCCATTCGCTATCAGCAATAGAGTAGATGAACCATGCCTTTAGCAACTGCTCAATTTCATCTTTGACGACCTGCTTCAGTTTGGGGTTCAATCACCTTTGTGGTTGACGTTGTGGCTTCATGGAAGGGTCAATATAAATCTAATGTTGGAAAACCCTAGGATCAACTCTAGTTAGCTCAAGATATGACCATGCAAAAGTAGCATCCCATTCGTTCACCACCTTCAGCAATTTCTTCTTCTGTTCAGGAGTAAGGGTGGCATTGATAATTACCAATTTCCCATTCTGTAAAAAGGCATATTCTAAGTGGATCAGTAAGGATTTGAGTTCCAAGGGCTCCTGTTTGAAACTTTTAGGGATTTGCAACTTTTCCAAATCATCATGGTCATCAACAATGGATACTTGTTGATGAACCTCTTCCAACTGGTCCATGCTTTCTATGTAGGTTCATACAAGATCCTCAAATGGTTCCATGCATAGAGTGTTGCTAGCAGGATCAACGGTTAGCCAATGGGTGCCTTCTTGATTTGTGGCTGCTATGTATAGGCACTATTGAACCTAAGATTCCTCGATACACCGACTACATGCTTGAATAAATGTCCGCTTGGTGGACCATAGCTGTTGCACATAGTTGCACCTGAAGTCACTGTACACGATGCATGGAACTTGCTTCTTCTCAATCTTTCCAAAAGGATTTTCCTTTGAGATTTCAAGGGAAAGATCTCGGAGTCCTAGTCTTGCAACCACCATGCTCAACCAGGCTTTTCCAATTATGATTAGGAAGTTTTCCTTACAATTCTCCACAAGGATAAAGGAAATCAGCAGGATAAGACCAACTACAAATGGTGGTCACAATGTCTTCCACCAATCCCAAGGGAATAGTGATGGATTGATATGCCAACTTAAGCTGAATGTTACTCTTCTTTAATGGGGGAAGGTTCCAGTTCTTGTACATGTCATGTGAAATAAAATTGACACCTGACCCTAAATCCATAAGAGCTTTACATGGCTCATTTTCTACCACCTAAAGATAGATGAGGGCACTCCTCAAATCAGTTAATTTTTAGGGATGATGGCCTGCCTTTATCCAGTCAGTCACTACGTGTGTGAGCATGATCATTTGTACATTAGAGGGCGTTTGATTCAAAGGTTGCTCAAAGGGTGGAACGGTGGAAGCGGTTTGAAGTTCAGAGGCACCAGCCACAGGTGTGTGTGAGGGTGTGCTTAAGTTATTGGGCTAGAAGAAGGGATGTTTCCGTGGCTTGGCTTCCAGTCCACCCAACTAAGGAGCTAGTTGTAGGTTGACAGCCCTCGTAGCATTGCGTTGCTATGGCTATCGTGGGCTTTTCCCCTGCATGGGTGGAGCAGGTGGTAGCTGAGTGGGATGTTGTGGAGAAAGAACGGTAGGAGAAGGTGATGGAGGATAGTAAAGATGTGGGCTTTCCCCCTTAGGTGATAGAGATTGTGGTCAAAAATATTCTAGGGGATGGTAGTAATTCTGAAATGTTGCATGACTGGAAGAGTCCCGTGGAGAGACCGATTTCTGAATGTAGTACCCATAGGGATCTGGATGTCTATAAGGGTACTGCTGCCTTGGAGGTGGCATCCCCCACGCTTGTGGGTGCTGCCACTACTAGAAGTGTTCATAAGGTTTCAGTGGTGCTCCACTTGGATAGTATCCTTGCTGCTTGTGGAATTGCCTTGGGTTGCCTTGTGGGTAAGGCAACCTTCGGGGTGTTTTTCTCTTTACTAAACAAGGATTCAACGCGTACACCCCAAACTCTTAAAGATGTGACACCACAAGACAACACCCCTTAGGATGTTCATATTAGCATATCCCACATTCATCATCTTCCTTCGTAATAGAGTCTACAACCTGTTCTGCTATAGCAACTTTGCCCTTACCCTTATGATGGGCACATTCAGCTACCTTCTTCCTACGCCAATCATGATCATTACCTTGCTCTCTGGACTCCTATGCAATTTTCAAAACACTTTGGAATCTTTTGTCTAGAGAGTCCCACATCTTGTTAACCTTTGCCGAGATTTTAGAGGTAAATTTCTGTAGGGGCAAGGTTTTTCAGTTCACCACTACATCCAGTGGTGATTATTCCTCCTCTTCAGAGAATCAGACCTCCCTCTTTCTGATGGAGGGATCTTGAATAAAATCTGCACTCTCCTTCCTTCTGAGTTCCCCCTCTTCTTTGGCCACTTGCTCAATGAGGCGCTACAGTTGATGGGCCCTTAGTTTGGATAATCGTTGAAACACCACTAATCTTGGCCTAATACTTTGAAATGAGAATGATTCAGGCCCTTTCGAGCATTTAGGAGGCAAAATTTGACTAAGGCATGGAACTCATGCTATCAAGCTAGCTTGCCCTCAGTGTGAGCAACTCCAAACGACGTCAGAATCAAGTCAAAGGTGGCTCAGTCTGAGGGTGTAGGGCATTCTCAAGGGTTACTGTTGTGCCTAGCTTGAATTTCAAATTTTCAGCATCTAGACACTCAAGTTTCAGGTCAAAAAGTGCAAATTTTCACACTCACATTGCCAGTGTGAGTGCAGCGTGAGCAACTTTCAGAGCCCAAAACCAAGTCAAAATGATCTGATTTCTAGGTTGTAAGTCATCCTCAAGGCACATTGTTGACAACTTTAGGTCCCAGCATCTAGAATGCTAGATTTCAAGCTCAAAATTGCAAGTTTTTGCAGCACACGCTACAGGTCACACTGTGGTCACGCTGCACTCACATTGGCAGCATGAGTCCAACGTGAGCTACCAAAAGTGGCTCAAAACAAGTCACTCTCAAGTCCAATTTCTGATTTTCAGATCACTCTTAAGGTTAAACATAGTCAAGCAATTGCTACACTTCAAGAATCAGGCTTCAAAAATAAAAATTTGGTGAAAACTACAAGTCTTAGCTCACTCATGCTGAGGTCACGCTAGTAGCATGAGTGTAGCGTGCGCACGCTGAGGACACGCCAGACCAAATCAACTCACGCTGGAAGTTCTACTCAGGAAAAGACACCTTAAATAGCCACAAAACCACTCAAATCGACATCCTGTAGTAGTCAAGTCAGAGATCCAGAAGTCTCAAGCGAGCCAGGGTCAATTTCTCTTATTGTACATTATCCTTTCATGGTAAATTTTCATCATTTGTGAGCTTGTCAAGCTCTTACGCTCCGAATTGTATGTGCTTCCATGAGCGTAAGCTAGCTTGAGTAAGCCACACATTGTAAGATACAATGCACTTGATCAAAACATAGCTTGCCCACACATGTCCAACTCACACATAGCTGTCCATTGGACACGTGTCATTAGATCTGTTTTCCTCTCATCTCTCAGCCGTTGATTCCACTCATGAATTCCGCACCCGAGCCTGGCCAAACCCTATAAATACCCTATTAATTCACATAAATAAGGTTGGTAATTTTGAAGGTTAACGGCCTAGGAAACTCATACTAGAATCCTTGGGTGCTTGGGCACACTTGACTACTCCTAGCATCCAAGAACTTTTGAAACACATCACATCACCCCGGGGCTTAGTGCTTCACCTACCATCCACACATGCAGCTACGCTTTGACTAGTGCACATCTTTTCTAAGCAATACAATACAATTCATTTTTCCAGCCATTATATTGTTTGCTCTGTTTTACATTTAGTTTACATTTTGTTATAATATTAGTTCTGCATAAGTTTCTATTTACGTTTCATGCACACTGTTTACGTTTTAAAACATCGGTTATGATAACCCCAACACAAGCCATTGTTTATGCTCAAGGAAGTCCTTGGTTGATTTGCGTGCAAACCATCCAAGGCACTCTACCTTTATTTCCTTTTCCAGCTTACCCTCAAGCGAAGGCAGGGTCAGCTATGTCTGCCCAACGATCTTTTGGTGTCTGTTTTCCCTTCTAGCCTTACACCGACGATTTAGGTCAGTACAGTAAATTGGTGCTAGAAGGAGGACTAACTTATTTGTTATTTGTCAAAACATTGATCACGCTACCTATCCAAATGTTGAATAGACAAAGTGTTGAAAGTAAAGCTTAGCTTGCCCAGCTAGCTTACATACACCAGCTTGACTTACCTATCCTGTCCTATCCCTGTCCCTGATAACTCATGCTACAGTTAACTCACGCTGCAGCTTCTCACACTGTTGGTCAGTCACACTGCATCCACTCATGCTGTCTATCACGCTGTAGTTGCTCATGCTATTTGTGATGCTGCAGTTTCTCACACTGTCTGTCATGCTGCAGTTGCTCACGTTCAACTCGTCTAGCCCAGTTTACTCATGTTCACTTTGGAATCCTCCCAAGTCAACCTAGTAACACTGTCGATCTCTGACTTTCGGGTTGAAACCTCAAACCCCGTGACTACTATGAAACCTATAACTGTTATTAAATAGATAAATCCCCAAGGCCCTATGCACCAGTCACTCAGGCTACACAGCAAAGACCCTACCTATGTGACTCTTACACCCGAACAGTATAATTTCATCTGTGTCAAGATCCAAGCCAACTTACCTATCAATCATGTAGAGAGGAAAGCGAAGCAAGACTATGAACTTATCCACAAAGGAGGTTGTGAGTTCATCCCTTCAGCATTTGATATAATTTTGCTGTCTGAACACCACCATAAACTCATATCCCAGCTTCTCATGGCAAGAAGTCAAGCCTTACAACTACCTCCAATAAAGCCTCAGGGTGGAGATGAGGAAGATGACTTCGCAACCCAATCTGAACATGGGGATTCATACCATACCATCAGTCCCCATGCCCATACGAACTCATTATTCCAACCCTTCCTAGAAGAAACCATACTTCCACCTTTATCCACAAATGCTCAACCACCAGTTTCTCTACAGGAAGTACCCACTTCCATTCCCATCTTCTCACGGCTCAACATTCAATCTGATACATCCGCTTCCATCATACCGCTGCAAGTACAGTCTCAACAACCTCCTCCCCAAACCAATGCAGGATCGACTTTTCGACCTTAAGTAATTGGGATGCCATCGGTTAGACCAGCTTCCACGTCCACCCATTACATACCTCAAGTGCAAATCCAGCAAGCACCATTGATCATGTCACAACCTATGGCTGGGTAGTGGGTCCCACCAACTATTCAGCAAAACTTGTCTACTCACTATAGTGTACCACACCCATAGTCTTAGCCTCGAATGTCGTCCCATCACAACAAACAATAGTCGAACAATCTCTCTTTCCACAAACAATGCAACAATCAAATTATTATCAACTGTAATCCACTCAACCCACTGGTCTACCTACCACCCAAGAGTGGACAGACATAAAGAAAATGATGCACTCGTTAGCAGAAGAATTAAAGCACCTTAAAACTGTAAACACCGAGGAAGTCAAGGTACTGGACTTCTATCTAGATGATCCAATTGACCCCTCAGTTCCCCCATTAACCTTGCCAAAAGGAGTCTCGTTACCCCAACTAACCAAGTACAATGGAGAGGGAGATCCAAATGCTCACCTAGTAACATTTTGAACAGAATTTCTATTGCTTCAAGCATTACCTCATGTAATTATGCATGTGTTTGCTATGTCCTTAACTGGAAAAGCCTTAGACTGGTACCAAGCTTTACCCTATAGCTCCATATCTTCTCTAGAGGACTTGTTGCATCAGTTTGTCACCCGTTTCAAGTACAATGTAAAGCCTAAAGTCACATTGGATAGCTTGATTCAAATTAAGCAAGCACCATTAGAGCCAGCACAGAAATTGATGCAAAGATGGAGTGTAGCCTTGAATGAACTTCACGAGCCCATCCCAGAAACATATCTGCTTACCATCCTTAAGGCAATCGTGAATGACTTTATTAAGTCAAAGCTTTATTATTTGCAAGCCCGCACATTCAACCAAGCATTTGTGCAAATTATAGATATAGAAGAGGTGGCACAAACAAGCAATGACCCAACCTACTTGACCTTTAAGAGCCAACATACGAGGAAAGATAAATCTAAAACAATGGTAGCCAGGGACCAATTCCCCATATCAGCTGAATTCATAGTGGTTGACGAAATGCCAGGGTTTAATCTGATTCTAGGACGTCCCTGGCTAGCTCAACTTAAAGTTGTATCTTCACCAATCCATCAAGAGATCCACCTACCTTACGAGGGCAATGAAATCATCATATATGGGGATACAACAGTATCACCCACTTCCTCACACCCTAGAGTAGATCAAGAGTTAGAAATTGAGTTCATTGAGCCTAAGCAAGAAACTATGAGCATACACCAAGAGATGAACCCAACGTTAGCTCACGATCTTGCTAAAACTAAGGAAGCACCAGACAATGCAAACATAGGAGCCATTCCCACTAATGTCTCTTGGTTAGAATTACCCTTTGACATCACTGATGAAGGGGAAGGTGAGTACAAGATCATGCCCACATGCCTAACCCCTCACGTTAAGCTACAAAGGATTAAAAGGTAACTTAATAACTAGAATGAATCACAGAATGTCCGGAATGACGTTAAACTACCAATCGTCCGATACGACGTTAAATTGCTAGCGAACATCTGCAATGACGTTAAACTAGCCACGATCAAAAATGGCCGGTTCCTTTTAAAAGCTTTCTAAAACTGTTATTGCTTTTGGCCCACTATGGCATAAAATTGATAATCTTTCTTTCCTTAGCAATAGATGCAATAGTCCACCATGACTTTAAACTAATGTGAACAGCCCGAAATGGCTTTAAACTAGGATTCAATACATCGTAAGTATGCAAAAATTCATTACGTTATGTCAAATTTTAGTTTAAATGATACAAGTTGCAGTCTCTATCTATGCCTTCTCATTATTTTTTTCTTTTACAAGTGTTGATCCACGTTTTGTTCCCCTCTTTTGCATTTAGCTATACGCATATGTTCACAATAATACTTGAAAAAGTGAATAAAAAGAGAAAACAAATAAAATATAAAAAAATGATACGTCAATATGGTAGTAAAATTCCAACACGTTATGCCATAATTAGATTCATCCTATTACATTTGTCCACCATACATTTCCATCAAACATTCAAAAATCCAAAACATTTAATAGCTAAAGTCTGATTAACAATAAGCTCATGGAGGGGGCTGGTCCCCAAGATCCTCTTCATCTTCCGCTCTTACTCCACTGGGGCCAGCTCCATCATTAACATGTCCCTCTAGTAGAAAAACAGAAAAACAACAAAAAAAAATAGGTAAGAGTAGTAAAGCAATACATAAACACAAAACTAGAAAACACAATAACACTAACAATGAAAACAATAAAACCATACAAAAACAAATGCGACAATAAAACACTCATAAGTGAGGAGGGCCCTAAGTTGGCCTCCAAACACCGTAGAATCTCCTCCTCAGGCACATTTGTCCAATACTTCTCAAGGCCAAGATCAATGCCAACCAAGGTTTTACCCTTGTCTACCGAGGTTCAGGTAGGACACTCAAGAGAGAACATGCTTGTCGAAGCCTCCCCAGAGGTGGTAACAATTGTTCTCTTGGGAGATCCCTCCACCTCGGTGCACTCAGCGAATCTATCATAAGCAGGCCACAAGCCTAACCCATTGATGAACATCTCCATCCGGTGATGTTCAACTGACTTCTCCTTTAACCATTTCTTCTATTGATGCTTGTGGTCCTTTTGGTCTTGGCCCCATTTTCATACTTTTGCAGCAAAGGACTTCCAATCATGACATTTCCTATTCAACAAGTCCATCTGTGCCCTTTGTTCCACCAAGTCCCGTGTCGCCTGCACTTTGCTGTTCAAAACCGTCCAATAACGTGCATAGGTGATTTCAAATGTGCGCCAAGTGCTATCACCAGACAGTCTAGCAGTAGCAAGATCATAACGAGATTGGAGATCCCTCTTCTCCTCTCTCTATTTCGCCAATGCTTCCCTCAATGAGTGAACCTCATTCCATAGATATTCAACCGAACACCTACAAGCCCGAAGCGACTTGGCGTTCTGTACGACGCAATCGGAAATTGCATCGTACACATTTCTAGGGACATGCTCAATATTCCCTGGAAATTTAGGGAGAGCATCAATGTGAGTAGCTTCAGAAGAATCCCACTGAAGCTTGGCACCTACAGGTGTAAGCACCACAAATATAAATCAGTTATAATCAACAATGAACGTAGAGAAATACAATAAACCCAGACACTTAGTGTAATACATAACACACACATACCTAGTTCTGGATGACCTTCTTGTAGGTGAGCAACCACATCATTAACGATGCCTTTAACAAACTCCATCTTACTAGGCATCTCAGGCCATGGCCTTAGCTGTTCAGCTAGTGTGGGACAAGCAAGGAAGGTCACCTTGATTGGAACTTGTGTTCCTGATACCTCTGCCCGAGATGTATGTGCCTCAAAAATCTTAGCGTCTACCTCTGATGCTATAAATAATCAAAATAATCAAGAACAACACATGAAAATTAAAGGGTACAAAAACATGGATTGTGTTAAAAGGAACCTACCAAAAAGCCCTTTTCTGTTTAGCTTGGGTAGATCACCAAGCTGCAAAGATCTATCGAAGAAGCCATCGAAGATACCTCTTTCATCACTTGAATGCCTAAGTGCATCCAAAGCCTTTGCAAGCTTCATCCCCATGACGTTTGCCACATCTTCCTCTTGCGAGGCGGGAGGTTCTTCAATCGTTTCTTCTCTTTCGTTCACCTCTTCCTCCGGCCCTGTGACAACCATTTCAGGATCAACCATCAGGGCTAAAGTGTCTCTCTCTCTCTCAAGACCTTTCTCTAATAATTCCAAAATCTTAGAGTTAGTATAACATAGTATATATAATGTATAGGCCAAAAAACAAATAATAATAATAATAATAAATAAATAAGATACTTATACTCCACTGGCAATACAAACCGAATCTTCTTTGCTCTTGGTAGTATCACATCTGAAGCAGGCTCCCTTGGACGTTCTTTCCTCTTCACCTTTGCCTTGGACGTTCCAACAGTCTCACCAATCAAATGTTTAGCCCTTTTAACAAACATGTGTAGCCTAGGTGGTTCCAATCACAAACTATCATGGGAATGATGGGAACGGCTGGCCGCACCTCCACTAGTAACTGATACTGATTCCTCAATATCTTTCAGTGGGTCCTAGGATCTAGTAGTGTTAAAAAACTGGCGAATCCAAGGGCGAGACAATTTTGAACGATCCCTCAAAATATAGCGGTTATCATCATAAACTACTAGGAACTTAGTAGACCTACGTAGGTATCCCACAAAGAAAGCAAATGTAAAATGGGGACTTAGCATGGATGTTTGAACGTAGCCTAATAATCTCCCCACGAAAACCAGATTGAAGAAACTATGCCCAATTATAGCGCATGCCTATCTCTAAAACTACATACATGACATGCACAGACTCGATCCCAAGGTTTCTTCCTTGAGAAAGAGATTTGGGGAATGCCCGTGCTCGGAAGAGAGGATACAGGAAGTTCATCTTTGTTGATCGAGTATCATCTCATATGGCAAAGCCCTTACAACCTCGAGACACACCTAACCACTGCTCAAGCTCTCTTATGACCTGGCCTTCTTTGGTTACCTTATCTATAGTCACCTTGGCACCATCCGTGGGCATGCCAAAAAAATCAGAAAGGAATTCAGTGGTCAGATGGAAAGATACCTTGACTCCTCGAACCCGTGTGATAAAATGAGAAGCATCATCCTTGAAAGAATCAATAATAGTGACCATCTCAGTAGCCAAAATGCTAGGAGTCAAAGCTGTAAACAAGTCCATCAGACCTACCCAAGTAAGGTGGCTGATGATCAACTCAGAAGCTTTCTTCTGCAACCATTGTTGTGACTGATCTACCTCCCCAAATTTCATAAAAAGGTTGGCCTCAGTGCACCCTGTTATAATAGTAACTTCTTCGGAGGAGATGGCTGTTGTAAAAAGAAAAACATAAAGCGAAGAGTTTAAAAACATAGTACACGATAATGCAACAAAAAGAGAAAATGGAGTCTAGGGTATGATCATTTACCATCAGTAAGTGGCATAGGCAGGGTAGGTGCAAGATCAATTCTTTGAGGAAAAATTGGCCCATTAGAAGACCAATCCTCATGTAACCAACCACGAGCTTGGTAGTGCTCAAAAGCTCTTGAAAACTGCCTATCGTAGTCAATAATAGCCATCTTTATCTGGTCCAGTACCGCAGAAACGAAGAATGGGGTTTGCCATGAATGTCTCTAGCATTGTGTGTGCTAAGGCAAGTCCACCATCATCATCGCCCATCCCATTCTCATCAAAACGAGGCCTACATAGGAAAAGGACATTAATGTATAGGCAATGATATAACATCTAGTAAATCAAAACTTAAGCAAGACATGAGAAAGCATACCTGTCCACTCTATATACTGTCCCGGGTGGGTTCTGGAATAGAGTGTGCACACGGAGGGCTAGGAAAAGTGTCTTGCTGCTGTTATAATGACTACATGTAGGTAGCTCCCACACACGAGTCAAGGGACGAGTAGATCTAGGACCCTCAACAGGGCCTCCCTCAACCCTAAAAAGTCCCTCATCGATATCAGTAATAAAAGCAAGCATGCCTTGTGTAGACCCGAGCAATGTCGTCTCAATGATATCACGAGCCAACTGTTCACTCAGGTGAGACCATATAACCACACTAAAATTTTCCAGAATGAAGGACAAAAATGAACTAACACCGGGGTGGAACCATATCACATGGGGCCCGATGTGCATGTCATAGCGAGGTGTGTCCGGTCCAAAGGGGTCAAACCAAGTAAGTACGCCAACAAGCTCGACCACGAGAAGAGAAGGTTTAGGTCCCCTACACACAACTAGAATATTAGGTAAGTAAAAGTCTAAGTGCTAACATTAGTATGAAATCATATAAACCAAACATAAATACTTTAAATGCACAGCTTCACCCCATGAGACAAGGATACCAATATCTATTTAGCATATCTAACGCTCACTAGGGTACATTAAATCACACAAAACTATAGAACATAAACACTCATTGAAGCAAGGTTTAAATCATCCGTCTCAGGAAAATAAATGAATGGTATAGACAAGAAACCAGCAAGTAATGGGCCTTTCCCAGCAAACTCACGCTGTGGCTCACACTAGATGGCTCATGTTGGATGGCTCATGTTGGATGGCTCATGTTGGAGGGCTCACATTGGATGGCTCATGCTAGCATTCCCCTCACTCATGCTGGCCTTCGTGGCCCAACTCACACTAACGTTCAGCCACGATCATGTTGGGGCCTGTCCAGTCATTCACGCTGGCGCTTGTCAACCATTCACACTGGGGCCTATCTAGCCATTCATGCTGGGAACTGGTAAATCACGTGGATAGAACATGCGCAGTTGCTCTTCCAAACAACTAGGGTTGGATAACGACTCCCTACCGAGGGGGTTCTTGGGCCCAGGTAGAGGTGAAAACCACTCTTTTTCCACTTTCCTACCCATAGGCCTATAAGCTCCATGACTCACAGGCCCATGAGCACAATCACTAGCAAGTGAAAATCCAAATTATACGAGGCTTGATCCACTACAATTAACTTAAGGTCATACCCCAGGATGGGATACAATTTAACACGTAGTAGAGTACAAGACCAAAGGAGGTTAATTAATTCATAGAGATGAACAAACACTCAGGTATACATTACACAACTAAACACTTCTAACATATCACGATGCATCATACCATTATCACATGAGAAATTTGTGTTCACGTTGGCACAGGAAAAGAAAAAATTGACATTGGAAACCTCCCCAATAACCTGGCAGTCACGCTGCCAACACAAAAACACATAGAAGAGCATGTCTTCCCTGCAACATAGGCCTTCTTGGCCCACACTCACTTTGGCCCTTTCATTACCCACACTCACGCTAGCTATTTCCTGGCCTAAAGCCCGAGAAGGTTGAGAAACCTTGCAGCCCAGAATGCCTGAAAAAGCTGAAGAACCCTGCAGCCCAAAAGCTCGAAACCTATAGCTCATGCTACCCTAAACCCTTGCCATGTGCTCATGCTACCCAAGACCTAGTGATCATGCTGAAAACCCCCCATCCATGGCGCAGCTCACGCTACAAGAAAAACTAAAACCTTCCCCTCCTGTAACTCCACTCACACTCCCAATCACGTCCAGAATCACTCACGCTCACGTCAAACGCCACAAAATCAAAGAACAACAAGCCAAAACAACCCAAAATTGCAGCCCCAAAAACCCAAAATCGTAGCCATAGAAATTCTACCCCAGGTAACGTTGTTCACAAAATGCCAGAGAAAAGCAAAAGAAAGCAAACCTACCTGTGCAAGGCCCCATCCCATGTTGGAATCCTAGCTTGGGGGAGACGTTGGAGAAGTTCTTCACTCTCCTTCACAAATGCCAAATCTGCCTGCCTCTTCCCTTTGTCTTGGCTCACCTTTCCTTTGCCCTTGTCCTTCATGGTCCCCTTGCTCACGCTGCAGTCCAACAAACTCACACTAGCATGAATGATGCCCCTTCACTTCAAAACCCCCTTTTAAAATCTCAAATCTCAAATTTTCATTCCCAATTTGGTTTAGTTTCTCTCTTATTTTATTTTAATTTTACCATATTTAAGATTTGTTTTCATTTATGTCGTCTTTGTTTTATGTTGGCCTGGTATTCCTCATTATTCCAACCTCTGGAAATGAAGCCCAAAAAATTATTATTATGCAAAAGAATGGATGAAAAGTTAAAACCAAAAAAAATAATATAAAATCTCATAAACTTATTATTCACACAAACTTTAAAAAATCAAAAATGCTCTATGTACTCAGTCCAAATGACAAGTCAACATGAATATCATCTAGCCCGGTATCGCCTTAAACTACCATATGGCCCAGTATGGCCTAAAACTGCCATGACTACCACTACGTCACGTCTCCCAATTTTGTCAATACATAGTTTGATTACCCTATGTTCATTTACATTTAGTAACTCTTCCACCAAGGGGGTGTCTCTTACTTCGCTCCCGGTTTAAATTGGCAGGAGCAAGCACATGGCCACCAAGAATATCCTTTCAACATTGTCTCTCAATGGACCATAAAGGGAGGTAGAAAGAGCAATCAACCTAGAATCCTTGGATCTAGACCCATCCACTTATACCAATTTAATAGCCTCCACTCAAGAAACGTCAGGCTGGCCTAAAAATGTGACTAAGACTTTGGATCTAGAAGCTGACAATATCACTGAAGATCCTCTAGTTGAAATCCCCATTAATACGTTCAATGGCGAAACTAGAACATGGAAATTAAGTGCCCTACTAGACTTACAACTTGTTGGTGACATCACTCAAGTACTGAAAGACAACATAAAAACATTTGCATGGTCGTATACTGACATGCCATGATTAGATCCCCGAATCGTCCAACAAAACATTATCCTTGATGAAAAAATTAAACCCGTAAAACAAAAAGCAAGAAAGGTTAGACTTGAGGTAGTGTTAGCAGTCTGTGCTGAAATCACAAAGCTTTACCAAGCCAGTTTCATCTGGGCCGTTGATTATTCCGATTGGGTATTAAACATTGTTGTAGTCCCTAAGAAGAATGGTAGTGTACGCATATACATCAACTTCCGTGATCTTAATACAGCCACTATAAAAGATGATTTCCCGTTACTTACATATTGACAAAACTACTGGGCATGCACTATTATCCTTTATGGATGGATTTTTAGGATACAACCAAATAAGAATCAATCCAGAACATCAACTCAGAACAACTTTTATGACGCCTTGGGGCACATTTTGTTATACTATGATGTCATTTGGCCTTAAAAATGCAGTAGCTACATATCAACAAGCAATGACATATATATTTAGTGATTACATGCTCAATTTGCTCAATGATTACATTGATGATATCGTAGTTAAATCTAAAACAACCAAACAACACGCAAAAGATCTAGACCTAGTGCTTAAACGTTGTCTCAAATATGACCTTAGACTCAATCTAAAGTAATGTGTTTTTGATGTCAAAATAGGTAAAATGCTCAGTTTCGTAGTCTCTGAAATAGGAATACGGGTAGACCCTGATAAGGTTAAAGCAATAACTAATATGCAACCACCAAAGATTCTTACAGAACTATGTGGCCTCCAAGGTAGGCTACAATTCATTAGACGCTTTATTGAAAGGTTGACAGATAAGTTGAGACCTATGCAGCACCTATTATGAAAAAATGTGCATTTCCAATGGACCCAACAATGTCAGGAAGCAAACAAAAACATAAAACAAAAGCTAGCCCAACTACCGACCATTTATCCCCCGCAAGGTGATAAACCCTTTTACATCTACCTTGCAACTTCCGATTCTTCCATTGCATCGATGCTTTATCAAAAACATCAAGATGGAGTCGAGATCTTGGTATATTACCTAAGCCATGCTTTAATTACCTATGAACAATGATACAATGATGTGGAGAAATCATGCCTTACCCTCGTTTTTGCCTTGAAG
The DNA here is from genome assembly GCA_015680685.1 of Gnetum montanum. Lineage (NCBI taxonomy): Eukaryota > Viridiplantae > Streptophyta > Gnetopsida > Gnetales > Gnetaceae > Gnetum > Gnetum montanum. The sequence goes on from MNCI01021833.1 coordinate 304,607, forward strand.
AAATGGTGGCATTATCTCTTCTGCAATCAAGTTTACATCATTTGCAAAGATAACGTACTCCGCGCTATCACCAACAACATCTACGAGTCAAGTAGGATAGCTAGGTGGAAAGCAATGATCACAGAGTTTAACTTACACTATGTTGCTCAATCTTCCACAAAAGGTCAAGCAATAGTCACATAATTAGCCATCTTGCCAATGCATGATCGAGCAATAGTTAAACCTGAGTTCCCCGATGAGAATGTTAACAATATAGACATCGTACTTGATAACTATGAGGAAATCCTCTATTTCGATGGAGCTTCAACCTCTCAAGGAGGAAGTGCTGCGGCTATTTACACATACCCCTCTGGAGAAATCCAACCCTTTGCCTACCAATTGACCTTTCCCTGTACTAATAATGTGGTAGAATACGAAGGTCTTCTTAGAGGTCTTCAAGTAGCATTAACTTCGAGAATCTCATGTCTTGTAGTTTGAGGGAATTCACAATTAGTCATTAATCAAGTCACTTAGGTTTACACATGCAAAGCTCTCCATTTACAACCCTATTGTGATTTGACCAAACATCTGTTGAGGCGATTAGTAAAAGTGGATATATAGCACATCCCTAGAAGCAAAAACACCATCGCCGATGCACTTGCTACACTAGTATTAAACATGACACCTAAAATCTTCCATGCGTTGCCTAGCACTATAACAAGCTGTGCCGAACCTATAATTAACACTCTTGACGAAATGCCTATAGCATCCGTTAGTACAACACATGCAATAGAATGGTACAATGACATAAAAGAGTACCTTCTAAGAGGCGAACCTCCATAACACTTAACAAACGCTCAAAAGGACGCCGTGCGAAAATGCTCTTGGTAATATGCATTAATAGGAGACACCTTGTGTCACAAATCCTACAAAGGAATTCTACTGATGTCCGTTAGTAGCATTGATGGTCAAACGATTGTAGAACAAGTCCACAAAGGACTTTGTGAAGGGCACATAGCACCCAAAGTAATGGCAATAAAGATTAGGCGCTTAGGCTACTACTGGCCACACATGGAGTACGATTGCATCTCCAAGGTCAGGACATGTGCCAAAGGCATGGTAACCTAATACATGTGCCACCTAACGAATTTCACACAACACAAATCACATGGTCGTTCCAAAAATGGGGATTAGACTTAATTGGACCGATAACGCCATCATCCTCTACGAGACATAGCTTTATTATCACTGCAACCGAATACTTCACAAAATGGGTAGAAGCTATTCCCCTTAGAAAGACCACTTCAATACATATCTGCACTTCCATAATAGAAAATATTGTGATCTATTTTGGTATTCCAATGACCATCATTACTGACAATGGGCCACAATTCAGTTGTGCAGATACTAAAAGCTTCTGTGAAAGCCTGGGCATTAAACATTCATTTTCATCACCTTACTACCCATAGAGAAATGGTCAAGCAGAAGCTACAAACAAAACTATCATCATGGTGCTCAAAAATATGCTAAATCAGAGTAAGAAACAATGGCATGAATAATTGGTCTATGCATTGTGGGCATACAGAACGACACATCAAACATCTACAAGTAAAACTCCATATAGTCTTGTGTATGGATCTGAAGCTATTTTACCTTTAGAGTTATAGGTTCCCTTGTTGTGGATAGTTCTCTTAGGCCTCCTCGATGAAAGTCAAAACAATGAACTACACATTGCTGACCTTGACTCGGTGGAGGAGGAACATGTGCGAACGCTTGACCAAATCGAGTGGTACTAGAAACAATAGTGGCAATGACACAAACACGATCTACACAAGCACCCAATCAAGGAAGGAGACTTAGTCCTTAAGGCCATCCGTGAACACTCAGATAAATTCTCAGCCAACTAGGAAGGGCCTTACATGGTCACCAAGGTGTACAATAACGAAGCATTCAAACTTACTGACATGGACGGGAATGAGTTCATTAATCCTACAAATCACTTGTACCTGAAACGGTACTATGTCTGATGAACTTGATACCACAGAATAGTCCTGGCATCATGACTTAAAACTGATACCACAGAATAGTCCTGGCATCACAACTTAAAACTGATACCACAGAACAGTCCTGCCATCATGACTTAAAACTGATACCACAGAACAGGCTTGGCATCATGACTTAAAACTGATACCACAAAATAGTCCTGGCATCATGACTTAAAACTAATACCACAGAACAATCTTGGCATCATGACTTAAAATTGATACCACAAAATAGTCCTGGCATCATAACTTAAAACTGATACCATAGAATAGTCCTAGCATCATGACTTAAAACTGATACCACAGAACAGTCCTGGCATCATGACTTAAAATTGATACCACAGAACAGTCTTGGCATCATGAGTTAAAACTAATACCACAAAATATCCTGGAGTCATGACAATAAACTGACACCATAAATCTCTATCCGGTATAATGCTAAACTACCACATCTATCCACCATGACGTGAAACTAGCATCTAGAGTCCACTAAGACTATAAACTAGTTTGCCTCTTCACAGTCTGCTATGACTATAAACTGGCAACACACCATCCACTACAATGCTAAACTGGCACGATCCGAAGGGTTATGACGTGAAACTAATCCACAATAATCCACCAAGACTATAAACTGGCGACATCATCAATGACTAGGCAAAATTTAAAAAGATGTGTTGCTGCAATTGGCTATACATGTTCCACCAAGACTATAAACTGGCGACATCATCGATGACTAGGAAAAATTTAAAAAGATGTGTTGCTACAATTGGCTATAGATGTTCCACCAAAACTTGCTGCATAATTTGTTCATGGATCCTTATGAGGCTAATGTTGTTCATGATTCTGTTTGCTTTGAAAATTGCACGTGGTGGCTCCATCTCCTTATTTAAAGTGCTTAGTTAACCGATTCATTTGTGTTTTTTCTTATCTTCTTGGAGTTGTGTTTGTAGGATGACATGCCTAAGGCTTTTGTACATAGATGCACTTCATCATGACGAAAAGGTATCACATTCTTCATGACGCACGTAACTAGGTTAATCAATCTATTCATAAGTACATTCCCGACTCCTGATACATTTCCTATTTTCCCATCATGCCCCCTTATCCTATTCAATTACACCCCCTAGATACATCATATCCTACTCACCGCAAAGCTCTTGATACACTGTTGCATACTATGACTCTCTAAGAAGTTGCAATGCAAAACACAGTGCATGGTACATGATGCAAAATGCAAGCACTCGAACACGAGCATAGCGCTAAAAGCACACTCTTCCAAAAGACCAAAAAGAACAAGAAAAGAAAACATCAAAAAGAAAACAAAAACAAAAAGAAAAGAAGAAACAAATAAAAAGAAAAGGAACAAAAAGGTCAAAAAGTAAGATGTACGAAAAAGGTCTTCATGACCTCGTTGACATCATAAACCAAAGACTATTGGCTATTCTCATACAAGCCCTAGGCAAGAAGGTAATTGTCTTGGAAAATAGTTACACTCATGTCTCAAAGAGACCATGTTGCATGTCATCGTGTGGCTTTGGCTATTTACAATGGGCCCCGTAAACACTATATAAGAGTCCCATTTCTCCAAAGAAAGCACCTCCTATGTCTTGGCTCCAACTCTGCTAAAAACTGGCTATTGATAAGGACCAAGGATACGGCTCATTCACATGAGAAAAATTCCTCTCCCACAATTCCAATAACAATTATAACCCTTGATCAACTCCTAGCTTCCCTTGGTTACAACTAATCTCCTTGCATCTTAAACTACATTCCCTCAATCCCATATACTTTTGAAAATAGTGTGATGCCATCCAGCCAAGGGCCGACGGATAATGCTTGGTACCTAGTTGTTCATGGTGTTTTTGCACTTCTTTGTCGACGCCTCTCGGGTGGACTCCTCCAAGAGTCAACAAAGAGGGGCCAATGAAACACCACTAATCTCAGCCTAATACTTTGAAACGAGAATGACTCAAGCCCTTTCGAGAATTCGAGAGGCAAAATTTGACTAAGGCATGGAACTCATGCTGTCAAGCTAGCTTACCCTCAATGTGAGCAACTCCAAACGACGTCAGAATCAAGTCAAAGGTAGCTCAGTCTGAGGGTGTAGGGCATTCTCAAGGGTCACTGTTGTGCCTAGCTTGAAGTTCAAAGTTTCAACATCCAGAGACTCAAGTTTTAGGTCAAAAAGTGAAAATTTTCACACTCACACTGTCACTCACATTGAGGTCACGTTGCCAGCATGAGCAACTTTCAGAGCCCAAAATTGAGTCAAAATGATCTGATTTCTAGGTTGTAAGTCATCCTCAAGGCATATTGTTGACAACTTCAAGTCCCAACCTCTAGAATGCCAGATTTCAGGCTCAAATTGCACATTTTTGCAGCTCACGTTGTAGGTCATGCTGTGGTCACACTACACTCACGCTGGCAATGTGAGTCCAGCGTGAGCTGCCAAAAGTGGCTCAAAACAAGTCACTTTCAAGTCCAATTTCTGATTTTCAGATCACTCTTGAGGTCAAACATAGTCAGGCAATTGCTGCACTTCAAGAATCAGGCTTCAAAAATCAAAATTTGATGAAAACTACAAGTCTTAGCTCACTCACACTGAGGTCACGTTGGCAATGTGAGTGTAGTGTGAGTGTAGCGTGCACACGCTGAGGACATGCCAAGACCAAATCAACTCATGCTGGAAGTTCTAGTCAGGCGAAGACACCTCAAACAGCCACAAAACCACTCAAATCTACATCCTACAGTAGTCAAGTAAGAGATCCAAAAGTTTCAAGCGAGCCAAGGTCAATTTCTCTTATTGTACATTATCCTTTCATGGTAAATTTTCATCATTTGTGAGCTTGTCAGGCTCTTACACTTCGAATTGTATATGCTTCCATGAGCATAAGCTAGCTTGAGTAAGCCACACACTGTAATATACAATGCACTTGGTCAAAACATATCTTGCCCACGCATGTCCAACTCACACATAGCTGTCCATTCGACACATGTCATTAGATCCATTTTCCTCTCTCATCTCTTAGCCATTGATTCCACCCATGAATTCCGCACCCGAACCCAGCCAAACCCTATAAATACCCTGTCAATTCACATAAATAGGGTTGGCAATTTTGAAGGTTGATGACCTAGGAAACTCAAACTAGCAATCCTTGCACGCTCGGGCACACTTGACTACTCCTAGCATCCAAGCACTTCTGAAACACATCACATCACCCCGAGGCTTGGTGCTTGACCTGTCATCCACACATGCAGCTACGCTTTGACCGGTGCACATCTTTTCTAAGCAATACAATACAGTTCATTTCGCTAGCCATTATATTATTTGCTCTGTTTTACGTTCAGTTTACATTTTGTTATAATATCAGTTCTGCATACATTTCTATTTACATTTTGTGCGCACTGTTTACATTTTAAAACATCAATTACGATAATCCTAGTACAAGCCATACTTTATGCTCAAGGAATTCCTTGGTTGATTTGCGTGCAAACCATCCAAGGCACTCTGCCTTCGTTTCCTTTTCCAGCTTGCCCTCAAGCAAAGGTAGGGTCAGCTATGTCTGCCTGACGATCTTTCGGTGTTTGTTTTCCCTTCCAGCCTTACACCAATGATTTAGGTCAGTACAATCGTCCCTGGGCATACACGCCAAGGGTCTTTCAAGTTTCAAAGTGGATCCCATTAATGATATGGTGAAGTTGTACCTGTTGAGAGTAGCCATGACCAGGGCACCAATGTAACAATGAATAGTACCTACTCATTGCTACATCCAAGGGTTCATGATTCCCTTGCTTCTAGCCTTGGATTTGATATCTCAAATTCGCCATCCTAGAGTAGGTTTGATACTTGTCATTGAAAATCTCAAGCATTGTACTCCATCTTCTGATTGATTCTAGTTCCGAAGACTGATACTAGCTTTCTGCTTCCTTGATGAGTGTGCAAGGAAATAGCTTAAGCTTCTACTAATCATTATCAATATTTTGCAGGGTGCAAGTGTCATGGAAAGCCTGCAGGTGAGTTTGTGGATCACAATTGTATCACCCTTCACATTTGTGGATGTTGTTCATGTCAATGTATTTGATCTGGCTATCTTTCACATGCTTGCTGGGTATCTGAACTACCTCAGCGATATGAAGCATGCTTCGAGTAGCTAGTAATGGCTCATCTGAGTCATAGTCCTACTGAGGACCATGATGTCTATGATGATTTCGGATACCCCTCCTTTCATGATGGTGAGCCTCGCGCGACTAGTCACGTGCTTCCTCATGTTGATCCCTTCAATCCTTGCGACCACCATCACCTCACTCTTTTCTACCATGGTTATGATAAAATTCTGAACTAGGTGAAGGTAAAGGAGATCAAGAGGATGGAGAAGAAGGAGAGGAGTCGCCACCGCTCCAATGTCGATCTCCCCCTCTGCTCTGATGATTGCCTCGATCTTCCTATCCATCCTTGCTTGAGCCATGACTTTTCCTACTTGACCCTCCATCCCCTTGGGGATCTCAGTCACTTGGTGGCTTATTCTGGATAATGGACTGGATGATCTGATGCCCCAAAGGAAGTTCGGCTGAATGGGAATCATGAAAGATAGGTTCCCCATCGTCCTACAGCCCTTGCAAAAATAAGGTGTTACTAAATTGTTTCCCCTTCATATGTTCATATCATTCTGCCTACTGTTGGTCTCATGCCCGTTAGACCTCAGTGGGATGATAGTCTCGGTAGTCATGATCCTCCATGACGTACTCCACACCGCGGTCCTAGATGCCTAATCTCGCAAGATTGTGAAATAGCATTCCAGGGGCCGATCAGTTAGGCGGTAGTATGATGTTGCCTTCCATGTCCCACCATTGTGAGTGTTCATCCTAATGTAGGATGAAGGTGAAGTTGGGGACATATTCATCAGGATGTGTGTAGACCACCTGACATTCTTGTGACACCGATGGGTTGGATTCGTCTCATCTATGAGAAGAAGACATGTTGGATATTAGATAATCCACTATTCGATGTACCTTACTTTTTGCTTAATCCACCTAGCGTGCGTAAATTTTGTTATCCTAGGTCTGTTCCAATGACTTGAATGATAATTTCGCTAAGGTTAAATGATGCATGTAAGACTAACAGTCCCTGGCAACGACACCAATGATGAGTGGCAAGGTACCCCTACATGCAACCATATGAATATGAGCATTCATGCACAATCTGGTTGAACTTCGCAAATGGGCTAGTTGTGGTATCTAGATAGTTACATGTTGATCGCAATTGCCTATCTTCCCACCTGGACTAGTATTTTCTTTGTCATGTATGGTTTAGTCTAGAGTGAGGCATATGATGTGATCCTAAACTAGTGTTACTCCTAGAGACAATGGAACATAATCTTGATTAAACTAATAAGCAATAGGAAATGAGTCTAAGCTAGCCTAAGTGCGATGAGCATCCATTCCTTAATCATCCGTACACATCTTGGACCTCATGCACAACTACTACTAGGATTACCAAGTGTAGATCCTAGGTACGCTACTAGGTTACCAAGTTGTCACACTTAAATGCTCGTGATTAAGTTGTACTCATTCCACAGTTAACAACAAGAATAGTAAAAGTTGATAAAGAAATATTAACTAAGAAAATAATAAATAACAATGACAATTAACAATAACAACTAAATAATTAAAACTAAGTGAATGCTGCAATGATGAAGTAATCTCAATCTTTATTTCTGGTCATGTGCGCGTTCAAGTACGTCACACTTGAATAAAGGTGTCGTCCAATTACAAGCATCACACTGCGGGCATGCACTTGGGAAAATAATCTAACTCCTACAGAAAAAAACTACAAGAGCTTCCCTATAATTAACCCAAAAGATACCTAAGTGTGGCCGAGGGCCACTTATTTATAGCTAAAAATAGACTTTGCGGAAACGGGGCTGCATCGACACATGGGTGGATGCGTCGTCAGGGCCACGTCGACGCGGTCGCATATACGAGGCCCCGTATACATGGCCTAGTTAATGCAGCCCCGATATCAGGGGTCAGACCTGGTATCTTGTATTAGGGTTTCGATAACAAGGGTCTGATAAAAGGGGTTCAATAATAGGACCTGACAGACCATGACTCATCATACCCCCACGACTGAATAACAACTCATCCTCGAGTCAAAGAAAGTGAGGAACAAGTTCAATTGATTACACAGTGGATAGGTATGGGATTATTGACTGACTAGGAATTTATTCATGCTGCAGTGGATAATTAAACAAAATTTGGACACAGACACAAAAGATAAAACTTCTGGAACTCATGGGGTTCCTGGTAGTGGTGGCCCCTCCATGGGTGCCTTTCCTTTATCCTATGCATCAGGCTTCTGAGATTGATACCATTGAACTTGACATTTCTCCTATTCTATCTAAGGATTATGAGTTGTCCATGCTAATGTTCCAATGTTTGATGAAGCTGGCATTTCCCATGGGCACGGTAGCTATGGGAATACTTGATTGGCCTTGACATGCCATGCCATAGATAGTCGTCATTCCTCTTCATAGGCTTGGGCCCTGACCTCTCCACCTTTTGCTTGGCTACCTTATGTAGTGACAGGAGGTCCCTGATGGATGCTAAATGATTGTGTCTCCTGCTCCGCACTTTCTGCATGAGGTCCTTGACTTTTGCCTCCCCCTGGGCATTTAATTGCACCTTGAGAAGGTCCTCCTTGTTGTCCTCTTTTTAGGGCCATCTATAATCACACCAAGACCAATTATTAGCAAGGTTATTGAAAGAAGTTCAATTATTTCATACCTTCCTTATTGCCTCAAGTAATTGTTGAATTCTTTGCTTAGTGTGATTTTAGAGTTAGAAAGTTTTTCAAGGAAGTTGCCCTAAAAGTTTAATGTTGGGCCTGGTTTGTTTAGGTGACACATCAAAGGACACATAATGGTTTTGAGGAATGTTTGATAAAATGATGACAAAGGAAACAATAGATTTAGCAATGAAGTACTTGGAGGATATAAAATGATGTAGTGATGTGCAACAAGTACAAATTACAAAAGTCATGCAAGTGGGTCCTCCCCAAAGCAAGTTCCAACCTATAATGCCCTTGCATAACCACACCTTAAAATGTCTGTAAGCACTAGAAGGGTTAAATGTAATCTATACCGATGCAACAAAACACACACATGTAGATACCACTGTGATGAGGTATGAATTTAATGCTACATAAGACACGAGTCACAAATACATGAACAGAAAAATGGGATGAATCAGAGAAGGGATTGCAGAGATTGGGACGTGAGGTAACTGACTCAAGGCATAATGAATATTGAGTGTAGGGCATGATTAATGTGTCATTATACCATCGCTCCAAAATCAAGACCAAGTCCATTGCTCCGATCAATGACATTACATTATTTTATCCAATGATGGACAATCGTAAGAGCACCATGACAAAAAGGCGTACGATCACTTGGCATTTTTTTTTTGATGTACTTAATCCAAAGAAGCCACCTACCTTCAGGCATGGGTGCATGTCTTTCTAGTGGGACCCCCTAGAATAGCATTAGGTTCTCTATTGGGTGCCTTTAATACTCTTACTCCCATTTTCTATTATATCTACAAGGATCTTAGTACAACCAAGCTACATGACAGCACCTACAGATGTCACCAAAGAGAATCCACAGGTCCCCTTGATGTCACACGTTGGCCATTCCCTCTTAGTCCATCCTTCTTCGCTCTAGGCATAATGAGCACAAAATTACTTTAAGTTTTAATTATGTCAAGAATATCATTGTACCTAGAGTAGAACTTCTTATTAATAGAATGGTTGGGAGGATGTGATGGGCTCGCTGTTCAAATAATTAGTCACCTGAGACTTGATAACATAGAATAACACCTCAACCAACGAGCCACATGAGTGTTTTATTTGTAGATGAGATTACTCATAAAAAGATAAAAAGACCATAGAGATAAAACAATAAATTAAAAGGTGAAAAACTGGAAAACAAAAAGTTGAAAAATTAAAGAAACAAAAAAATATTTATTAATTCTGTGTTGTTAGAATGGAGGATACTCCCCCATAGCTAAATGGTTGAGCATGGCTAGAATTAATAAATGAAAGGTGGGGATCCTTGCATGTTGAAAATATTGGGACCTGGTCATACTTACCCCATTGGGGTTCACACACTTGATTAGAGTTGACATAGTGGGGCAAGTTATAAAATGTGGTTA
>MNCI01021833.1:322205-334801 GCA_015680685.1 Gnetum montanum
TTAGATGGTATGCAAGGATTAGGATGATGCCTCCCATGGTTGTGTTCATTGGGCTGTGTGGTTGTTGGAGTGTTAGTTGGTGGCCCTGATGAAGTTACATGAGGCGTTGGGTTCAAAGGTAAGGGTGCACCACATTGGTGGACTTGTGCTAGGTTGGAAGATGTAGTGGCCCCAGAATTGTGTTGTCCCTTCCTACGGCCATGTTTAAAGAAAGGACACTTTTTATGTTGAGGAGGCTTTTCACTATTGTTATTAGTAGTAGCACAAGTGTTGTTCATGGCTTGCAATGGTGCAGGTACGTTAGGGGCAGTTGGTGGTGATGTGGAAGGAGGGAAAGGATAAGAATGTTGAAAGTTAGGAGGAATATAAGGTGCACAAGGTGGTGGTTGGGTTGGAGGCATGGGTTGATAGTATTGTGGAGAATAGTAGTGTGGTGAGACCAAGTATGTTGGCCCAGTTGGAGAAACAAGATGTTGAACGTGATAAGCATTCGAGTTTGGAAAATATGAAGGGTGCCTCCAGTCTAAGGGTGGTCTCCCCCACGACTGGGATGGTTGCCACTGTGATCGAACACAAGATCTCTATACAAACTCTTGATGTAACGTGTTTCCCCAATGCTCATATAAATGTAACAATATTGGGCATTGGCCTTTGGGGTGATCGTACAGGCATATGTTGCATTCATATGTATGATTGGCAGTTGAGCACTTATTCCCTTCATTCTTTATTTCCGAATGTCTACTGTTTCGTCCTGCTTCCTGGGTTGTCAAAACTCTATCTCCAATGATGTTGACACATTCTCCACACTTGTGATATATCCAGTCTGACATCTTATTGATCTTTTCCACGGCTTCTTCTAATGATTTTTGTATTGGCAAAGATGATGTTTCCACCTTGAGATTGGTTGATTTCTCCTTTGTAAGATCATGGACCTTTGTTGAGCTAATATTTTGGTCCCGTTTATGCTTTTCAACACTCTCCCATCTAGCTAATTCTCCTTCTTCTTTTGCTAACTGCTTAATAAGCTCTTGGATTTGATGGGTTCGTAGTTCATATAGTTGACCTTGGGCATATGTTCCTAAGGTCTCTCTTGTTTCATTACGTAGCCCATCGATAATATGGTACATTAGCCTTTCCTCAGAAAACCCATGGCCTGGACAGTTGTTTAACAGTGCATAATATCTTTCTAAGGCCATGTCCAAGGGTTCATGTTTTGCTTGTTTCCATCCTTGGATTTGCTTTCTCAAGGCTGACACTCTTGCGTAGGTTTGATATTTTTCGTTAAAGACTTCTACCATTATTGAATAGTGTCATATTGAATTTGGTTTTAACGATCTATACCATACTTTAGCTTGGTCAACGAGTGTCATGGGAAAGAGCTTAAGTTTCTGCCACCCATTATCAATGTTATTCCATGTGCAGGCATCGTAGAAGGCTAGTAAGTGTTGTTGCGGATCTAAGTCATAGCCTCCTGAAAATTTGGGAAAGTTGTTAAAATTGAGCCTGGGTAGATGGCTCTCTTTATGATGCCTACGTGAGATTCAAATAGCCTCTTGTATTTGCGTTAGGCTTGTAGTGGCCAATGGGGGTTCATCGTCATCTTGTAAGTTATGCCATCATGTGTTGGGATGACATTGTTTTCGTTCATGTTTATAAGAAACTTCCACTTCAGGTTGTATGCTCCAATCTTCATCGTCATATAGTTCGTTTGTTCTCCAATGAACTTCCTCACTAGGTGTGGCATTATTATTATCTTATAGGAGAGGCATTGCTGTGTGTGAATTTATGTGACTTTTTATAATTACTTCTTTTTAAGAGATATATCGCTAAGTTCTATACAGCAACCTTGTATGATATAACTAATCTAGATAACTAGCACCATCCCCGGCAACGACACCAATGATGAGTGGCAAGGTACCCCTACACTCAACCATACGAAACGAGCATAGCACACGCAATCCAGTCGAACTCCGCAGACAGACTAGTTGTGGCACCTAGATCGTTAACCTTAGGTCGCAGTTCGCTATCTTTTCACTTGGACTAGTATTTATATTTGTCACGTATGGTTTAGTCCAGAGTGAGGTGTATGATGTGTTCCTAATTCTAACGCTGCTCCTGAAGGCAATGGGAAATAATATTAACTAAGCTAAGCTAGGAGGAAAAGGGTAAGAAAGTCTAATCTAGCCTAAGTGCGATGAGTAGCCGATTCCTTGATCATCCATACACATCTTGGACCTCGTGCATGACTACCACTGGGATTACCAAGCGCAGATCCTAGGTACGTCACTGGGATACCAAGTAGTCACACTTAAATGCTGGTAATCAAGTGGTACTCATTCCGCGTTCTAGGAGTTTAAGGATGAGAGAGAAAATAGTAAATAACATTAAATAAATAAACAAATAAATAACAAAGTGAATGCTGCAATGATGAAGTAATCTCAATCTTTATTTCCGGTCATGTGTGTGTCCAAGTACGTCACACTCGAATAAAGAATGTCATACAATTACATTCACCACACTGCGGGCAAACACTGGAAAAATAATCTAACTCTAGAGGGATCAAACTGCCAAAGCTTCGCTACTTCTAACTCCTAACTATCAAACAAGGAAGAGCCACTTCTTATTTATAGACATTGCGGTGGACTGCGATATCACGTATGCGATATCGTAGGGAAGACGCGATATCGCGGCCCATGCGATATCGCATCCCATCAGGTTTGATATCTTTCATCGAAAAGTTCTACCATGGTCAGCCAACATCGAATTGATTTTGGTTTTAACAATCTATACCATACTTTTGCTTGGCCAACGAGTGTCAGAGGAAAGAGCTTAAGTTTTTGCCATCCATTATCAATGTCATTCCATGCACATGCATCATGGAAGGCTTGTAGATGATGTTGGGGATCTAAATCATAGCCTCTTGAAAACTTAGGAAAGTTGTTTAAGGCAAGCCTGGGTAGACGGCTTTCCTTACGATGCCTGCGGGGTATTTGAATAGCCTCTTGTATTTCCGTTAAGCTTGTAGTGGCCAATAGGGGTTCATCGTCACTAGTTATGTTATGCAGTTGTGAGGAGGGATGATGTTGTTTGTGTTGATGCTCATAAGATACCTACATTAAATTGGATACTCCAAACTTCATAATCATTATCATATAATTTGTTGGTTCTCCAATGAGTTGCCCTACTAGTTGTTGCGTTGTCATAGTCTTGTGAGAGAGACATTGTTGTGAACCGTGTGTGACTTAATTGAATTGAATTTAATTTCTTTTCTAAAGGATATATCGTTAATACTTGTTACAGTGATCTTGTATGATATAACTAATCTAGATAACTAGCACCGTCCCTGGCAATGGTGCCAATGATGAGCGGCTAGGTACCCCTACGCCCAACCATGCGAATCACGAGTGTTCACATGTGACTTGGTCAAATTCCATAGATTGTAAGCACTTAACATACACCATACCTTTAACCAGCAAAACCCTTTCTTAGAACGGTCGTTGCCTCTCAACCTCACTTGTAATGTTCTAATTGCAATGGTTAAGTGAGATTGAGGCAACTGATTTTTATGGCTTTTTACTTTATCTTCTAGCGTCTAATTCGCGTAATGGAAAGTAAGGAATGCAATATTATGTAATCTATAATTATCCTAATCTATGTCCTAACTCTTCCTAGCATAAGTATCCAATCCCATCTTATGTGCATGTCCTAAGGATCCCCTAACCACTAATGGGCTACCATAGGTTAAGCATCGCTGGGTTGCTAAGTGTTGGGTTTCACGTTCGAGATGGTCGTACTTATGATTTCTACGAACTATAAGAGAGCAAGAGTAATTAAAATAATAATAACATAAACTCAATGAATGATTAAAGCATATAAATATTAAACTATAAATGCATAGAAATGGCTAAGTCCAATTGCTGCAAGGAATGCTTGAAAAGCTCGTCTTTATTGTCGTTCACGCCAATGGGCTCAAGTACATCAGCGCTCGAATAAAGAGCTAGATACCTTTCTTACACCTACTGTAGGCACTTGGAAAATATTCTAACTCTCACGGAAACAAACTGCAAGAGCTTCGCTACAATTGACAAAAAGGTAAATAAGTGTAGCAGGAGCCAACTTATTTATAGGCCAAAATAGGTGCCGCGTAAACGGGGCCACGTCGACGCATGGAAGGATGCGTCGACTGGGCTGCGTATATGGGGCCGTGTCGACACGGCCGCGTATACGGGGTCCCATATATGCGGCCTAGTAAACATAGCGACCATCTAGCACTTCATCAGCCGCATATACGGGGCCCCGTATAAGCGGCCATGTCGACGTAGCCCCGTCAACGCATCCACCCATGCGTCGACGCAGCCCCATTTACCCAAAGTCTATTTTTAGCTATAAATAAGCATACACCACACTTAGGCATATTTTGGGTTAATTATAGGGAAGCTCTTGCACTTTATTTTTGTAGGAGTTAGACTATTTTCCCAAGTGCATGCCCGCAATGTGATGCTTGTAATTGTATGAAACCTTTATTTGAGTGTGGCGTACTTGGACAGGCACATGATTGGCAATATAGATCAAGATTACTTCATCATTGCAACATTCACTTAGTTTTAATTATTTAATTGTTATTGTTAATTGTTATTGTTATTTATTTTTTTCTTAGTTAATATTTCTTTACCATCATTTACTATTCATGTTGTTAACTGCGGAATGAGTACGACTTAATCATGAGCATTTAAGTGTGACTACTTCGTAACCCAATAGCATACCAAGGATCTATGCTTGGTAATCCCAGTCCAATATGTGTATGGATGATTAAGGAACAAATGCTCATTGCACTTAGGCTAGCTTCGACTTCATTTCCTATTGCTTATTAGTTTAATCAAGATTATTTTCCATTGTCTCTAGGAGTAGCACTACTTTAGGATCACATCATACACCTCACTCTGGACTAAATCATACGTGACAAAGCAAATACTAGTCCAAGTGGGAAGACAACGAACTGCGATCAACGTGTAACTATCTAGATACCACAACTAGCTTGTCCACGGAGTTAGACAGAATCATGCATGAACGCTCATATTCGTATGGTTGAGTGTAGGGGTACCTTGCCACTCATCAACAAGCATCATATATTTTGTTTCATCTTTGTATTGTTTTCTCTACTCACTTTCTTCTTCTACTTGCAGGAGTTCTATTTCATGAGTAGCCCATTGGATAAAGGTTTGCAATTTTCGGAACCTGTGTTGTCTCCAGATCAATCTATCTAAGTCTAGAGGAGGAGATGTGGATTGTTTTGCTTTCCTATGGACTTATTTTTCTATTTCTACCCCTACATCTATTTCTTCACCTGATATAGATATTGCTTCATGCTTTCCTCTATCTATACTCTCTTGTTCCAAGAGTTGTTCTAACTCTTCTAATTCTTTTGATGAAGAGGGTATAGGTTGTGCATCTGTATAGTGAGTAATAAATTATCTTTTGTACAACTTTAGTTCTTCCTTTTTCTATTGTACTCTATTTTATGTGGCAATATACTAATGAATGTTGTCCAGTGAGATTTTCTTTAATTTTTTCTCTAACTTAGCTAATTGCTTGCCTAAGTCAATATACATTAGTTCATTATCTAACATTGGCGTTGACCTTTTTCTTCTATGGTTATAATGAGAGCGACCTGATCTAGATGACGATGCATAATTCATGTTAGCATAATATATAACATCATCATCCAACGAATCCCCCCTTTCCTCCCCCTCCCCTTGGGAAAGAAAGTGTCCTCCATAGGAGGCACTTTAGAGGGTGAAAGTTGACCACTACTACCATCAAAATACCCATTAGAGGAATGTAATAGAATATCTCCATGTGTAAATGGAATATCTAGATCAGAAGTATACTCAAAGTATTGTTCTGAAAGATTTAGATTTGTTAAGAAATTAAATTTTTTTGGAGATATATCTTTTTTCAAACATTGTTTAAAGAAATGATTTCCTTTACAAAGGAAACCTTTGATTTGATTGCACTGGGCTTTCTTAAATCAGCGTTGAAACATTCCTTTAAATTTCTTGAATGGTGAAGCCATAATACCGTATTTTCTTCACCATTGTTTTTTGTGTACCATGCCAAATCTTCCTATGTGGTATAGAAGCTTGATAGCAAGTTGACTTGGAGTAGTTTTCTTCTGGCATAATTCTAAACATAATGATTTTCCTATTTTATTTGTTGGTCATAACAAATTTCTCTTTTAACGTCCATAATAAATTGCCTTATTACTTCAAAGCTCATTTATGCTAAAATGAGATTCTAACACTTTAATTCTATAAGATATTTGTTGCATAATGGCTAAGGTAAACATCCTATGAGATGTTCCTTAGCTCTAACTTCATGCATTAGTTTGCCATTATAATATAATTCTTTCATGTCATTGAGAAACATAGGTAGATCTTGAATATGAGATAATCTTGCTTTATAGTATCTATCATAGTAAATATTATCCTTACTTTCCTTATCATCAATAAACTCTTTGATTATGGCATTCAAAAATACAACAATAGGGGCATTGAGTAATTTTCTTTTGATAGCATCAAGGATATGATGCCATCATCTAAGTAAAATACTTCTAAAATTGTATGTTGTATTCCATATAGCCATTTGTGATTCTTTTTCTTCAAGCAAGATTTGAACTAACAAGTAACTCTATATTGCATCGATTGTGTCTTGTCTACCTTTTAGATCTTTGTGATCCATGGAGAATATGGGAGTTTTATTAGCAAGTTCTCTTGTTTGTATGGTAGAAAAATCTACAGGTTTTTTGAGAGATGTGTCACCACCAGTTACTTTTATTAGAAATTCTTCTTCATTATTCAGTGAAGCTTCCTTCTTAGTTTTTGTGTTAGTATGTTGGGTTTTTACACTAACTAGTTTTTCTTTCCCTTTCCTTTCCTTCTCCTTCCATCTCCATCTAGCTCTATGAGATCTTCCTGTGCTAGGAGGTGAGTTAGCTAAGCTAAGAGGGATTTCAGATTTTTGACTGGTAGTGGGTTGTTTTTGCTTTGGGACCCATTTTTGGTGGACTTTTACATCCTTTGGCAAGCCTTCTAGAGATTCACTTTGTTTACCATTAAGTTCTACTAATTTTTGAGTATCTACTACTAATTGTTGTGTATCATGCTCTATCCTATGCATAACTCCTTCTATAGTTAGAATACATTGGTTTTCCCAATTTTGAAGTTGTATGGTCTCTATTGGGGTTGTTACACTCTTTTTCCAAGGAATCACATATATAGCTTTTTTTAGTACCTTAGCTTCCTCTATTTTTTCTCTTCTTCTTCATTCATATTTATGTTTAATAGGGCATTACACTCCATATAGTGGTAGTGTTTATCTTGTCTTTCTATTTTTGTGTAAGGACAACATGTATCAATGATTGGAGGTTGTGATGTTTCTTCTACCAATTTTGTAGAGGATGAAGAGGATGAAGAAGATGTTTCATTACTAATGGATCCTATCTCTTCAAGTTTAACCTTACCTTTCAGTAAACTAGGGATAGGTCCCAGCACCTTTTCTACGTTTGTAGTAATATTTAATTCCTTGAATAGCTTTTTCATTTTCTTAGCAACTTTTATTTTTTCTAGTATTTCCTTTTCTAACATTTTTGTTTTGTTATCAGAAAATATCTTCAAAGAAGGTAGAGATACTTAAGGCTGAGACTGAGATTTTACGATACCTAGATCTAAGGATTTGTTAAACAATGTTATGGCTTTTTTTCTAGATCTAGATATTGGCTACAAACGATCTTGTTTTATTAGTACCAAGGGCTTCAAATGAACGTTATATCGATGTTTCTTTTGTTTTCCTTTGGGCACTAAATATTCATAACAGTCTTCTTGCAGATTTTTTAGGTCAAGATACTATGTATGAATTGGCAAGTCTTCTGTGTTTATTCTAGTGCCATATTCTAGATTGCTGGTACCAACATGTGTCCCTTATCTACCTAAGGGCAAGAGTCTTTTTATGCAAGTAGTATCAAATAACTTAAAAACTAATCTAGTTCCTATTGTTACATAAATATTGTCAGGGGCCATTTCTAAGGGAATGTAAGCCATTAACATAAGACTAGAAAATAAATTAGGATAAAATAAAGACAAGGTAAAATTTGGTAAGGTGTAGACAAGGGCATCCGTTTCTAACCATCCTTTAGCTTGTGTGATTATTGCATCATTGCAATTGTTGAAACGTTTGTCAATCAATGCTATTCAGTAAGGATAGTTTAATTTGTAGTTAAAGTGTGGATGGATGTGGATGTCGATTGCTGCAATGTGAACATACTTGTAACCATGTTCAATCCACCTATCTACTTCCCCATGTGAAAAAAATTGTAAAGCTACTAGGTGTAAACCATGACCAAAAATGTAAAGGTCACATTTAGAAATATGCATATACCAAAGGCTCTTTGTGAAATCTAAGACTTTGCTAGAGTAAATATCCTTTTGTTTGGGAACAAGAGGAATCATAATGGAGATTGACAGAACTAAGATAATCTTTGAATGTAAGAAAAGGCATGACTGGAACCTAAAAGATTGCATGAAGAGAATGCCATTGGTGCAGACAGTAATAAAAGCATCTTACTTCGCTTTCCTCGTGGCCTTACTACACGACTTACTAGGCACCTTAGTAATCAACAGTGTCTATGAACTACAATAGATTCTTAAGCACCTTAACTCTGATACCAATCCCTACCTAGGCTCACTTTTTCACTCATTCTTCACTTACACTCTTAGAATAAAAGAAGTTCAAAATGGAAATATTAACATAACAGTAAAACACAAAGGAGCACACAAAGATATTTAAACACACTTCTTTATTGCAATACAGAGTAGGGAAGCTTACAATAAAGACCTAAGGGATGCTTCAAAATGGAATGCTTTCAAAGAGCTATGAGCTTTATGTAAGATACCTTAGCTTGGATTACCTCCTAGGGTACCAAACACACACTTATATAGGAGATGTCAAAACTTCTTGACCACACTAGGTGCTAAGTGACTCACTTCACACTAAAATAATAAGAGATAGTGGACATCGCACTACCTCAAAAGAAAAAACCACTAACTAAAGTACTCAAGCCATTATGGCTACAATATACTGTATAGTAACTAACCAACTTTTAGTACAATTATGGCATTCCAGCAGAATCTTCATTAGTTGATGTTGACCATGAACAATCATGATCTACTATAAGTTCAGCAAGATAAAGCACCTTTTCTTGACCACCTTGGCCTTGATATTCTCTTAGGTGACAATCAAGGTGATACAGTTCCAAAGACAGAGGGACCCGCTAATGCTGTTCACAATGCTGCTAAATGTCATATACATTGCTTGTGTAGATGTCTTGGTAGAAAGTTGAACCCCAGGAGTTCATCCAATCTATTCTTTTTGTGATGTAGGAAATCAAGAAATATTGTGGCATAGTTAATTGATAAGTATAATGCCACAGCTAAGATTTCATATGACCATAATACATATAGTCGCCATACTACTCAATTAACCTATGATATAGATTCCTTGGATAATTTCGAGGAATGTGAATAGGAAAATGGCCAAAAATTTCCCACCAATTTTAGAAAATAATGTTTGTGGGATGACTATAAGGATTAATAGAGATTTTATACACATGATATTTGTTAGGCTGGTAATAAGGCCATAAGAGGTCATTTTCAGCATATAGGTTACGGAAATCCAGGAGTTCTAGGGAAACAAAGGTATTGAGTTTAAAATGAGTAGGAATAGGTCTTAGAATGACATTGGAGAGATAAGTAGTGAATATGGTTAGGGTTATATTACTATATGGAGATATAGTGTTATTTATGAAAATAAAAGCATCCCATGCATACTCATGAGATGTTCTTATGGCTTGTTGTTCTAATAGAGACATGTACACTTCATATGTTCCACAAGGCCTAATCCTTCTAGTAGAATGCATGGTCCATCCTTCAGACACCAATAAATCTTTACATAAACATAAGACTAATCAAGTGTCTACTATCTTGATAAATGAAATTCTCAATTAAGAAAATCAGCTAAACAATTTGCCTTACCATCTCTAAACTGCATTTCGAAACCAAAATTAGCTAGGAATAGTGCCCACCTAATTAGTCTAGTGTGAGCAACTTTATTTAGGGACTTAGTACTTAAATATTTGTCTATATGTTTCAAATCACTCCTTACAATAAATTGTCTTTCCTGGAGAAATAACCTAAATGCCTCTATACCTTTGACTATGGCTAACAGCTCCTTATGTATGATGTGATAATTGAGTTGATTAGAAGCAAATTTATGATAAGCATATCAGCATATATGAATTGTTCCTTCTAGGTCTTCTTTAAGAGTAGCTCACCGGAATTCACATGAAGTGTCTGTCTCAAGTATTAGTGTACCTGTTGTTGGTAACTGGAGTTTTGGAAGTGTTGTACATTCTTCTTTAATATTTTTTACTATAGCGATGTGTTGAGATGTCAAAGGCTTTGGATTTTACCAAGCTATTCACTAAGAATCTTTCAATTTGAAGCCAAGTCTTTATAGAAACCTAAAACATAATGTACACACCCAAGAAATCTTTGCAATTATGTTTTATCCTTAATCACATTTGGGAAATTCTTAATTGATTCTAAAATACGATGTTGGAGTGATACTTTTCCATTTTCTTTTTCTAACCCTAAAAATGTGATCCAATGTTGTGCAATGATCATTTTTGTAGGAGACAAAACTAAACCATTTTGATCAATAATGTTATAAAATTGTTGAAGATGATTTAGATCTTCCTATGGGTTTCTCCTCATAATTAGTATATCATCTATGTAGACCATTATAAAAGCATACTGATGACATATATGATCCAAATGTTATTGAAATATACCAAGTGTTGTTTTAATGTCAAATGGTAGCATAGTCCATTCAAACAATCCTCTAGGCACTGTAAATGTCATTTTCCACTTATCTTCAAGATACACCTGGATTTGCTAGAATCCTAATTTTAAATCAAATTTTCAATAAATATTAGTATGGATAAGTCATTGAAATAGATCATCTTTATTAGGAATGGGATGTTGAATTGCTTTTATCATATCATTAAGTGGCTTATAATTTACTACTAACCTTTTCCTTCGATGTACTAATTCTATGCATTTGTTTACGTAGAATGTTGCATAAGCAAACATGCTAGTGCTTGGTTGGATTAGACCTCTCTTAAGCAGTTGTTGGATTTCTACATTACATTCTTTCTATAATTTTGGTGATATCCCAATGTGATGTGCTTTGGCTTTTATCTTGATATGATCCTATAGATCAATGTGACACTACTGCTTTTTTTTTTTTTGTATATAAAACACATTGGATTGTCACTTGCAAGAGTTAATAATTTTTTTTATTTTTTGGAACTTATTATCTAAGGCATTTACATGATTTACTATCCATTGATGATTAGGCTTCTTTTATTTTTATTGGCTCAATGGATATCTACTAGTATATGATTGCTTTCTAGGAAATTCTTCATGATTAAGACTAGCACTTGTACTTGTTACTGTGTATGGTTCTAACATACTTAAATTATCAATACCTATTAGTAATTCATACAATGGTAAATCCAATTGATGTATTGTAATATTACATAGCAATATACAGTATCGTATGACTTACTGATAAGTACTAATAATTTAAGTATGTTAGAACCATATACAATAACAAGTACAAGTGGTAGTCTTAATCATGAAGAATTTCCTAGAAAAAAATAATATACTAGTAGATATCCATTGAGCCAAGAAAAATAGAAAAATCCTAATCATCAATGGATAGTAAATCAAGTAAATGCTTTATATAATGAGTTCCAAGAAATAAAACAAAAATTATTAACTGTGGCAAGTGATGATCCAATGTGTTTTAGATACAAAAAAGAGCACTAGTGTCACATTGATCTATAGGATCATATCAAGATAAAAGCTAAAGCACATCACATTGGGATGTCACCACAATTATAGAAAGAATGTAATGTAGAAACCCAACAACTGCTTAAGAGAGGTCTAATCCAACCAAGCACTAGCATGTTTTCTTGTGTAGCATTCTACATAAACAAACGCGCATAATTAGTACGCAGAAAGAAAAAGTTAGTAGTCCATTATAAGCCACTTAATGATCTAATAAAAGTAGTTCAACATCCCATTCCTAATAAAGATGATCTATTTCAATGACTCCTCCATACTAATATTTATTCAAAGTTTGATTTAAAATCATGATTTTGGCAAATTCAGGTGTATCCTAAAGATAGGTGGAAAACGACATTTACAATGCCTAGAGGATTGTTTGAATGGACTATGCTACCATTTGGCATTAAAACAGCACCTGGTATATTTCAACAACATATTGATTGTATATTTTATTAGTATGCTTTTATTATGATCTACATAGATGATATACTAATTATGAGTAAAAACCCACATGGACATCTAAATCATTTTCAACAATTTTATAACATTGTTTATTAAAATGGTTTATGATGAGACGCGATTTACACTAGGCCGCGATATCGCGTACGCGATATCGCGTCCTGCTGCCAT
>MNCI01021833.1:339605-361475 GCA_015680685.1 Gnetum montanum
GCTAGTTAATTTAGACTTAGATCTTAGTTAGAGTTAGTTTAGTTTTCTCAACCCTTTCTCCTGGTAGCATAGAAGATAAGCCGAAAATACCAAAAAAATCACATACCTCAGACTTGCTTAACCATACACCGTGACACATACAAGCAAGCCTGGGAAGACAACGAATGATTAACCCCAAGTGTTTCTTGTGGCGTTAAGGCATTTAGTCTGCGGAGTTCGACCGGATCGAGCGTGTACGCTCGTATTCGTATGGTGGAGTGTAGGGGTACCTCGCCACTCATCAGTTTAGTTTTGTCTCCTGCAAAAATGATTATTGCACAACCTTATATCAAGTTTTTAGGGTTGGAAATAGAAAATGGAAAAGTATCACTCTAACATCATATTTTAAAATTAATTAAGAATTTCCTAGATGTGAGTAAAGATAACACACGATTGCAAAGATTTCTTGGGTGTGTAAATTATGTTTTAGGTTTCTATAAAGACTTGGCTTCAAATTGGAAGATTCTCAACGAATAGCTTGGTAAAAATCCAAAGCCTTGGACATCTCAACACATCACTATAGTCAAAAAGATTAAAAAAAATGTACAACACTTCCAAAACTTCATTTACCAACAACAAGTAGACTAATACTTGAGATGGACACTTCATGTGAATTTTGGGGAGCTACTCCTGAAGAAGACCTAGAAGGAACAATTCATATATGCTAATATGCTTATCATAAATTTTCTCCTAATCAACTCAATTATCACATCACACATAAGGAGCTGTTAGCCATAGTCAAAGGTATAGAAGCATTTAGGTTATTTCTCCAGGAAAGACAATTTATTATAAGGAGTGATTTGAAACATATAGACAAATATTTAAGTACTAAGTCCCTAAATAAAGTTGCTCACACCAGACTAATTAGGTGGGCACTATTCCTAGCTAATTTTGGTTTCGAAATGCAGTTTATAGATGGTAAGGTAAATTGTTTAGCTAATTTTCTTACTTGAGAATTTCGTTTATCAAGATAGTAGATACTTGATTAGTTTTATGTTTATGTAAAGATTTATTGGTGTCTGAAGGATGGACCATACATTCTACTAGAAGG
The DNA here is from genome assembly GCA_015680685.1 of Gnetum montanum. Taxonomy (NCBI): domain Eukaryota; kingdom Viridiplantae; phylum Streptophyta; class Gnetopsida; order Gnetales; family Gnetaceae; genus Gnetum; species Gnetum montanum. Next base: position 340,696 of record MNCI01021833.1, read on the forward strand.
ATTAGGCCTTGTGGAACATATGAAGTGTACATGTCTCTATTAGAACAACAAGCCATAAGAACATCTCATGAGTATGCATGGGATGCTTTTATTTTCATAAATAACACTATATCTCCATATAGTAATATAACCCTAACCATATTCACTGCTTATCTCTCCAACATCATTCCAAGACCTGTTCCTACTCATTTTAAACTCAATACCTTTGTTTCCCTAGAACTCCTAGATTTCCGTAACCTATATGCTGAAAATGACCTCTTATGGCCTTATTACCAGCCTAACAAATACCATGTGTATAAAATCTCTGTCAATCCTTCCAGTCACCCCACAAACACTGTTTTCTAGAATTGGTGGACAAATTTTGGCCATTCTACTATTCACATTTCTCCAAATTATCCAAGGAATCTATATCATAAGTTAATTAAGCAATATGGCGACTATGTGTATTAAGGTCATATGCAATCCTAGATGTGGCATTATACTTATCAATCAGCTACGCCATAATATTTCCTAATTTCTTGCATCACAAAAAGAACTGATTGGATGAACTCCTGGGGTTCAGCTTTCTACCAAGACATTTACACAAGTAATGCATATGACATTCAGTAACATTGTGAACAGAATCAACAGGTCCCTCTCTCTCTCGAACTATATTACCTTTATTATTGCCTAAGAGAATATCGAGGCCAAGGTGGCAAGAAAAGGTGCTCTATCTTATTGGACCTATAGCAAATCATGATTGCTCATGGTCAACATCAACTAATGAAGATTTTTTTGGAACGTCATAATTATACTAAAAGCTAGTCTATTACTATATAGTATACTATAGTCATAATGGCTTGAGTACTGTAGTTAGTGGTTTCGTCTTTTGAGGTAGTATGATGTTCACTATCTCTTATCATCTTGTTTGGTGTGTTAGTGTGAAGTGCATCACTCAACACTTAAGTGTGGTCGAGAAGTTTCGACTTCTCTTATATAAGCATGTGTTTGGCACCCCAAGAGGCAATCTAGGTTGAGATATCTTAGATGAAGTGCATAGCTCTCTAAAAGCATTCCATTCTGAAGCATCCCTTAGGTCTTTATTGTAAGCTTCCCTACTCTATCTTGCAATAAAGAAGTGTGCTTAAATATCTCTCGATGCTCCTTTGTGCTTTACTATTATGTTGTTAATATTTCCATTTTGAACCTCTGGTTTTTTTAGAGTGTAAGTGAAGGACGAGCATCTTCATCACTCCACAACCATGTCTCCTTTAATATGTATTTTTCACCCTTTATTTCACCTATTATATTATTTCCAATTTTTTGAATGTAATTTTTTATTTGGCTCCAAATTAAATTTGCAAAGCCATTCTAATTCCAGGTGCATTCTTGAAGTAATTGTTCTTTGAATAAACTGATGTTGTATTACTTCAAATTCCACCATTTTATGCATTTAATTTATTTTATTATGCCATCTTTGAAGATTTGTATAACTAAGTCCATGACCATTAGTTGATACTAAGTTGAAAGGAACTTTTTAGCTATGACCGTGTAATCTTTGCACATCGTCAAGTTTTTCTTACCTAATAAGAAATAATCAATTTGTGTTTTATCCATATCACTCTTATATGTAATTAAATATTTTTTTATTTTCTTGAAATAAGTATGTGCAATTGCAAGGTCACAGACACTTGTAAATTGTAATAGTGAATCTCCCATATCATTACATTCTCCAAATTCATGTCCTCCATGAATCTTATCATATCCTATTTTCATAGATCCAACATGACTATTAAAATATCCTCCAATGAATATGCTTTCTTGCTTGAGAATTTAGTACTTTTTCTTTATATTTTCTCTTCTTTAATTATTATTCATTTTTAAAAAATTTGATACCCCCATGTAGTTTTAGTTTTGATGCCTCCTAGACAAGGTTGAGCGTTTTAACAACTTTAGTGTATTTAATAATATAAAAGTTGAGTAAGGGGAATTTAGATTTCTTAGAGGGTTTAAGAATGTATAACAATTTAATAATTATAAATCCAAGTATTCTATTAATTATTTATTGAACACGTTATAACTTAAGATAACCCAATTGAACTTGTAACTTTAAGAATACAAGTCACAAGTCATAAATCACAATTTGTTTGAATTGTCATCTATATCATACAACTCATAGTTTGCAAGTCACACATTCAATTTCAATGGATTATTGATTGGACACACTATTATGTTCTACTCAAACTCTAAGAAATTTCTTGATGAATCGTGGTTTGTCAAGTGCTAATATCAGACCCTTGATATTGAACCCTTAATAACCAAGTGCTGATATCGAACCCTTGATAACTAGGTGCTGATATTGGACCCTTGACATCGGACCCTTGATAACCAGGTGCTAATATCAGACCATTGATAACCAAGTGCTGATATTAGACCCTTGACATTAGACCCTTGATATCGGACCCTCGATATCGAGTACGTGATATCACAACCTAGATAATGATATCAGATACATAATATCATGCTTCCTGTGTAAGCCTATAAATACCACATTTAGGTGCACAAGAAGGGGGTAGTAAGTTAGTGTTAGAGTAAGTGTAGAAGTAGAGTCTTTTTGTTCATTTTTAGTTCATCTCAACTCTTTCCCCAGTGCATGCCTACAGTGTGATGATTGTAATTGTACGAAACCTTTATTCGAGTGTGACGTACTTGGACACAGACATGACTGGCAATAAAGATTGAGATTACTCCATCATTGTAGCATCCACTTAGTTTAATTGCTTAACTATTATTGTTATTTATTGTTTTCTTAATTAATATTTGTTTACCTTCATCTACTATCCCTATTATTAAATGCAGAATGAGTATGACTTAATCACGAGCATTTAAGTGTGACTACTTGGTATCCTAGTAGCATATCTAGGAGTGCTTAACCAACATGCACTTAATAATCCCAGAAGTAGTACATGAGGTCCAAGATGTGTACGGATGGCTAAGGATGGATGCTCATTACACTTAGGCTAGCTTAGATTTTGATTCTCATCCCCTATTAGCTTAAAACAAAGTTATTTTCCATTGCCTCTAGCAGTAGCACTAGTTTAGGATCACATCATACACCTTACTCTAGACTAAACCATACATGACAAAGCAAATACTAGTCTAGGTGGGAAGACAGCGAACTATGATCAACGTGTAACTATCTAGATACCACAACTAGCCTATCTATGGAGTTCAACCAGATTGTGCGTGAATGCTCGTATTCGTATGGTTGAGTGTAGGGGTACCTAGCCACTCATCATTGGAGCCATTGTTGGGGATGGTGCTAGTTATCTAAATTAGTTATATCATCCAAGATTGTTGTAAAGAAGCATTAACAATATATCTTTTAGAGAGAAACTAATTATAAATAAGTCACACACAATTCATCAACAATGTCTCTCTCACAAGACTATGATAATGCAACAACCAGTAAGGTAATCCATTGGAGAACCAATGAATTATACAATGATGAAGATAAAGTTTAGAGTACTCAATCTGATGCAGGGGTCTCCTATGTACATAAATGAAGACAACATCGTTCCAACTCACAAATTCATAACCTACCTAGTGATGATGAACCCCTACTGGCCACTAAGAGTCTAATGCATATACAAGAGGCAGTTCGAATATCCTACAGGTATCGTAAGAAAAGCTGTCTACCTAGGCTTGATTTAAACAACTTTCCCAAATTTTAGGAGGCTATGATTTAGATCAACAACATCATTTACAAGCCTTCCATGATGCCTTTGTATGGAACGATATTGATAATGGATGGCAAAAACTTAAGCTCTTTCCTCTGACACTTGTTGGCCAAGCAAAAGTATGGTACAAGTCCTTAAGCCCAAAATCCATTCGACGTTGGCTGATAATGGTAGAACTCTTCACTGAAAGATATCAAGCTTATGCAAGTGTGTTAGCCTTGAGGAGACAAATCCAAGAGTGGAAACAAGAGCAACATGAACCCTTGGACATGGCCTTAGAAAGATACTATTCATTATTAAACAATTTCCCAAGCCATGGGTTCTCTGAGGAAAGGCTAATGTATCACATCATAGATGGGATCTGTAATGAAACAAGGGAGACCTTAGGGATGTATGCCCTAGGTCAACTATATGAATCATGAACCCACCAATTCGAAGAGCTTATTAAGTGGATAGTGAAAAAAGAAGGAGAAATGGCTAAATGGGAGAATGTTGAAAAATCTCAACAAGACCAAAATCTCAAATAATAAAGGTCCATAATCAGAAAGAGAAAAAATCAACTCATCGTAAGGAGGTGGAATCATCTTTGCCAATACTACAATCACTAGATGAAATTGAGGCAAAGATCAATAAGATGATGGAATGGATACATGAAAAATGTGGAGAATATGCCAACATTATTAGAGGAAGAACCACGACGAACCAAGAAGTAGGACAGAACACCCTTAGATAATCGAAAAGAAGGGTTGAAGAAAATAAGGATAAGAACTCAATTGCTAATCATACATATCAATGTAATGTTTGCCTATACAATCATCCCAAAGGCCAATGCCTAGTCTTGTCACATTTACATGAGCATTGGGNNNNCGGGGGGGGGGGGGGGGGGGGTGTTACATCCAGACTTCCTATAGAAATACCATATTCAACCATTGTGGCAAAAACCCCAGTCATGGGGGAGGCCACTGTCAAACTATTCACACCCTTCCTACCATTTGAAACCAAGCGCTTATTATGTTCAACATCCTATTTCCCCAATGGGGTCAACATCCTCTATCTTACCACATTATTATCATTCTCCTAAGTACTATCAACATGTCCTCTCCAACAAGATCACCACCTCATGTTTCTTATACTTCTCCTTACCCTCAATATTCTCATCCTTCACCTCCTTCTACATTGCCACCAATAGTGTCAGAAGGTTTTACACCACAACACCAACCCACGAACATTACTTATGTTGCTACGGTCAACAGCAGTGGAGACCCTCCACAAAGTTGAAAGCACCCTTTCTTTAGACATGACCAAAGGAAGAGACAGCATGCTTCTAAAACCACTACATCTGCCAACCTAGCACAAGTCTAGCACAGTCATGCATTTGCTTCCTTGAACACAACGTCTCCTATTACCTTCTCGGGGCCACTAATAAACACTCCAACAACCATGTCGCCCAATGAATATAACCACGTAGGGAGACATATTGATCCTTGCATACCATCTTATGGTCACAGGTGCCATAGTGGATCAGCTCCTTATCACATGACCACATCTTATAATTTGCCCCACTATGCCTACTACAATCAAGTGTGTGAACCCTGATTTGGGTATATTCCTACAACCACCTCAAAAGACACCTGGTGGGTTGGATATGATCAATCCCTAACATTTCCAACATGCATGGATCCACACTTTCCATTTATTAATTCTCTCCATGATCAAAGGTTCAGTCATGGGGGACATACCCCATTCTAACAAGCAGAATTAGTAAATGTTTTCCTTTTTCTTAGATTTTACAATTTTTTATTTTTTAGTTTTCATTTCTAATTTATTGTTCGATCTTTTTGTGTGAAATCTCATCTATGAATAATACACTCATGTGACCAGTCAGCTGAGGGGTTATTTTATGCTATCAAGTCACAAGTGACTAATTATTTGGACAATGAGCCCACATCATCCACCCACCCGTTCTATTAATAAGAGGTTCTACTCTGGGTACGATGATATTCTTGTCATCATGAAAACTTAAAAGTAATTTTGTGCTCATTTTGCCCAAAGCAAAAAATGATGGACTAAGAAGGAATGACCAGGGTGTGACATCAAGGAGACTTGTGGATTCTTTTTGGTGACATATATAGGTGCTATCATGCAGCCTGGTTGTACTGAGATCCTTGTAGATCTAACAAAAAATGGGAGGGAGAGTAATAAAGGCACTCAATAGAAACTCAATGCTATTTTGGGGATCCCAGTAGAAAGACATGCACCCATGCTTGAAGGTTGGAGGCTTCTCCGATTCATTGTTGGAAAGGACAAAGAGCCAAAGCGGCTAGAAAAAAAGAGAAAGAAGATGAACCACATAAGAAAAGATCAAAGAAAAATTGTGTGTGCGTGTCACAGATTCCAAATCACTCCTCCCTTGGACAAAACGCCAAGTGATCGTATGCCTTGCTATTGTGGTGCTCTTATGGTTGCCCATCATTAGATGAAATAATGCGATGTCATTGATTGGTGGACTAGACTTGGTCTTGATTCTAGAGCAATGGGCTAATGACACATTAATCACGCCCTACACCCAGGATTCATTGTGCCCTGGGTCAGTTATCTCACGTCCCAATCTCTGTAATCCCTTCAATGATTGTTTCATCTCATTGTCTATGTATTTCTAACTTGTGTCTTATGTGGCATAAAATTCATACCTCATCATGGTGGTATTTAACATGTGTGTGTTTTGTTGCATCGATGTATATTACATTTAACCCTTCTAGTGCCTACAAACATGTTAAGGTGTGGTTACACAAGGGCATTATAGGTTGGAACCTACTTTGGGGAGGACCCACTTGCATGACTTTTGTAATTTGTACTTGTTGCACACCACCACATCATTTTATACCCTCCAAGCACTTCATTGCCAAATCTATTCTTTCCTTTGTCATCATTTTATCAAACGTTCCTCAAAACCATTACATGTTCTTTTATGTGTCATCTAAACAAATCAGGTCCGACATTAAACTTTTAGGGTAACTTATTTGAAAAAATATTCTAACTCTAAAATCACACTAAGCAAAGAATTCAACATTTATTAAAGGTAATGAGTAAGATATGAAATAATTGAACTTCTTTTAATAATCTTACTAACAAATAATTTTTGTGTGATTATAAATGGCCCCTAAAAGAGGACAACAAGGAGGACCTTCTCAAGGTGCAACTGAACACCCAAGGGGAGGCAGAGGCCAAGGACCTCATGCAGAACATGCAAAGCAGGAGGCACAATCATTTAGTATCCATCAGGGAACTCCTGTCACTACACAATTTGGCCAAGCAAAAGGTGGAGAGGTCAGGGCCTGAGCCTATGGGAGAAATGATGGCTATTTGCGGCATGGCATGTCAAGGCCAATCAAGTGTTCCCACAGTTGCCATGTTCATGAGAAGTGCTGACTCCATCAAACATTGGAACATTAGCATGGACGACTCATAATCCTTGGATAGAAGAGGAGAAACATCAAGCACTTCTTCAATGGTATCAATCTCAGAAGCCTGGAGCACAGAACAAAGGAAAGGCACCCATGGAGGAGCCACCACCACCAGGAACCCCATGAGTTCCACAAGTTTTGTCTTTTGTGTCTGTGTCCAAATTTTGTTTAGTCCCACATTGTAGCATGAAATAGTCCATGGTCATTCAATAATCTCATACCTATCCCCTGTTTGTAATTGAATGAACTTGTTGCTTACCTTATTTGACTCAAGGATGAGTTGTTATTCAGTTGTGGAGGTATGATGAATCATGGTTTGTTAGGTGCTAATATTAGACCCTTGATAACCAGGTGCTAATATTGGACCCTTGACATTGGACCCTTGATAACCAGGTGCTGATATCGGACCCTTGACATCGGACCCTTGATATCGGACCCTCAATATTAGGTACGCGATATCGCAGCTTGGATAATGATATTAGATACACGATATCGTGGTTCATGTGTAAACCTATAAATACCACATTTAGGTGCATGGGAAGGGGGGAAGTAAGTTAGTATTAGAGTAAGTGTAGAAGTATAATCTTTTTGTTCATTTTTAGTTCATCTCAACTCTTTCCCCAGTGCATGCCTGCAGTGTGATGATTGTAATTGTATGAAACCTTTATTCGAGTGTGACGTACTTGGACACGCACATGATCGACAACAAAGATCGAGATTACTCCATCATTGTAGCATCCACTTAGTTTAATTGCTTAACTGTTATTGTTATTTATTGTTTTCTTAATTAATATTTCTTTACCTTCATTTACTATGCCTATTACTAAATGCGGAATGAGTACGACTTAATCACGAGCATTTAAGTATGACTACTTGGTATCCCAGTAACATATTTAGAAGTGCTTAAGTAACATGCACTTGGAAATCCCATAAGTAGTACACGAGGTCCAAGATGTGTACAGATGGTTAAGGACAGATGCTCATTGCACTTAGGCTAACTTAGATTTTGATTCTCATCCCCTATTAGCTTAAAACAAAGTTATTTTCCATTACCTCTAGGAGTAGCACTACTTTATGACCACATCATACACCTCACTTTGGACTAAACCATACGTGACAAGCAAATACAAGTCCAAGTGGGAAGACAATGAACTACGATCAATGTGTAACTATCTAGATACCACAACTAGCCCGTCTGCAGAGTTCGACCGAATCATGCATGAATGCTCGTATTCATATGGTTGAGTGTAGGGGTGCCTAGCCACTCATCAGTTATGTATTCATTATATGTGCAAGGGATTCATATGGAGATTTAGTTTCTTGTTTAGCAACTTCTCTCTCCTCCCTACAAGTTGCAACTCATTTAAATTGTTAGTAAGGTGTTACTTAGTTGGTTAGAACATGTTGCTCGTGGTTTGTAAATCACAAGTTCAATGATCTAACACAACATTATGTTCTACTTAAGTTGATGAATCACATTATAAATTTCAAGTTAAATCACTCTAATTACAAATATTCACCATGTATAAATAGATAACTTTACTTTGTAATTTGACCAAGGTATGATAATAGTTATCTGTTCTATAATAGTATTAGTTAAAGTTGAGGGTTTCTCACAATCCTTTTACTTCGTGGACAATAAGTTACAATATAACATTAGTTAAAGTTTAGGGTTCCTCACAACCCCTTTAATTTACATGGGTCATATGTTTGATTCTAATGAGCTAAGGTAAATTATGTACAAAAAATTTCATAAAAGGGAATTTTGAAATTGGTCCAACAGATCTAAAGAGTCTTAGTAATACTGAGTTATAAAGTTCTAATTTGACTATATGTCTTGGAGGCAAATACTATTCAAAAAAAGTTTCAAGTTCTAACACACCACCACAATGCTAGAGTGTGGACTTTAGCCTAGTCGGTATGCTCACATATATTACATCCAAAGGTACCAAGTTCAAAGCTTGATACTAGCACTCCATGGTAGCTTAGAGGCATTGTTCTACTTATAGGTAAAAAAGTCAAATGCTAATGATCATAAAATAACCTAAAAATCACAATTATCATCATCCTACCCTTATACCCACGGAATAAGATCGACTAACAACGGTTCCGTGTTACATATTACCTTTATATGCTCAATGTCTTCTCCTCCCATAGTGTTTCAAAGTAGGCCCTCCGTAGAAACTCTAAATTATTATTTCATTTGTTTTAAGAATTTCAAACAAAATGATTTCGCTGGAGCCTTAAAAATACATCAGCATTGCGCTAGGGCAAGCGCTACAGCCATCATCTGCACTTGAACGAGAGAGGGAGAGAGGGAGAAATAGCCCTAAAAACCCATTCGTTCATTCATTCGGTCGTTCCAGACATTCGCTCGGTCCGTTGCTCCGCCATGAATAACTTTCTCCTGTAGAAAAAAATCTCGCGTACGCAGCTCTTTCCTTAGTTTTCGATTTCGAGGTGTTATGGAATCCAGCCACAATCATCAGTCGAAGAAAAGTCTCCGCAGCAGCAGCGAAACACCATCGTTTTTCTCCAAAACTTCAAAACATAAATCCTGGTTTGCAGAACGTATTCGAGCTGCCTTTTTTCCTTCGCATTCGCAGCGCCTAGCGCTGTAGCCGCTATTTGTGCGCTCACAGCCTGCAACGGATCCGCGTTTTTGTGTTGCAGGCTGGGGTTTGGGGGGTTTTAGGTGGGGTTTAGTGAGGGGGCGGTGATAGGATACTTGCTAGGGTTTTTGCAGCGAGGTTTTGAATATTTCTTCACAGAGAGTTTGATCGGATTGAGGAGGAGCCACATGGAAGTGGTGCGGCTTCGGTCGGTGGAATGGAAACCTACCGCTGTTGTGGCGCTGGCCACGAGCGTGGATCAAACGCAGGTTGCTGTTGCCCGCGAAGATGCTTCGATTGAAATCTGGAATGTTGCCCCGGGTTCCGTCGGCTGGCATTGCCAACTGGTATGCCAAAAGCTCGTTTTTTTCATTTGGATTTTGGTTTCTGGAATGATTTGGCCGTTTGTTTTTGTTTCCTATTTCATAATGAAGTAATGATTTGGTGGTGCTAATCAATGGGAATCTTCTGATGCCGGTTTCTGAACGGTTGTGCTGCTATTATTGCGGACACGGCTAGATATTAGGGTTTTTAATAAATGATTAGTTGTCCACCGATGATGAATCCACAGAGGATCGAAACTAGTATGGTTTCAGATTGTCAGAAGTGGAAACTCGGATGATTATTTGTTCTTGATTTTTAGATTTTGGATGAGTTGTGAGAGCAAATGTGCATATTATACCAACGATTACAGCCTCTCTCTAGAGTTTTCTGGTACGTTATTATATGTATCTTAAATATAAGTTTAGTATTGCGGGATTGTGAGGCTTGGCTTGCATCATGTTACGTCGAATTCTCATTAAGTTATCTTAATTGTTGCTTGGGTGAAACAATCTATTGCATTGTTTAGTTCAGAGTATGCTTAGTTAAAAACGTGGTAACTAATGAATAATCAAACTCTGCTCAATAATCTCCTGAAATTTGTTTCCTTTTCCGATTGTTATTCAGTTTCCCCTGAGATTGTAAATGTACATAAGTTAATTTAAATCATGACATGTGATTTGGCGTTTGTTTTTGTAGACAATACCAGGCAGGAATGATTATTCCATATCTTCTCTGGTATGGTGTTACTCAAGTTCTAGTTCGTCAGGTCGTCTATTTTCTTCTGGTTTGGATGGATCTATTATAGAATGGGATCTTTATACACTAAAGAAAAAGGTAAATTTTTAAAATTCTTTTGTTATTCGTACCTTGTTTTTATTAAAGGCTTCTTAGCTCGAAGGAAACACCAAAGCTGACATAACTTTTTACAATTCATTTTAGGCTTCTATTGTGGTAATTGGTGGCTCGGTATGGCAAATGGTTGCAGAACCTTTGCATGAACGACATGCTTTAACGATAAGGGATGGTGTGAACAAAGATGATGATGAAAACCAACCAAGAAGCACACCAGATGAATCTGACAGCGAGGATGATGATAGTGACGATGATAGCGACAGTTTAATTCAAACTGCCAAAGATTTGACACAGCGTGTTGCTATTGCGTGTGATGATGGTGCACCTCGCATCTATACCGTAACAGACTCTATGAATGGCATGGAATATTACCGTTCATTTCCTAGAGTGGAAGGTGTGATTATTATATTTAAAAAATCTTTATTTTTTAAGAATGCTTATCATGGTGCTTAATGCGTCTCTTAAGAGTATTTTGAGGATTCATTATTGTTCTATTTCGTGTAACAATAGGGAAAGCTCTTAGTGTTGCATGGGGCATGAATGGCAAGACACTATTTTGTGGAAGTTCTAATGGGTATGCTTTAGTTACGTTGTATTATTGTTGATGTGAGAGAACTAAGTGTTGTTTACTTTATTTTGAAGTATTGAATTGCTTCATTGCAATGTTTCTTCTTTAGAAGTAAAAATTATATTTAAGTGTTTTAGAAATAAGGGGAAAAAAGAAACTGGATATCAAATCATCTTAAAATATAAAATCTAATTTCTTAACCAGTTACATTTAATTTAAAAAGTTGGCTATTGGCAATATGAATTTCTTAATGCTTTCATTTCCAATAATATTTCAAAAAACCTTGCAGATGCATTAGATGTTGGGATATTGTGACTTCACATGAACTATTTAGAATTACAGCTGGTCATGGGGGTGTTGGTGGTGGATCTGATAGTTGCATCTGGTCACTTCTTGTTCTTAGGTATGAATTCTGATTTATTAGTATTCATTGTTACACTAGTTTGTTTATATTTCAAATTAAATATGTTGTTTCATAACAGAACAACATGATTGTAGAAATGGAACTCTAGTCTCTGGAGATAGTGGAGGAAGCACTCAATTTTGGGATGCATCTAATGGGACTCTATTGCACAATCTATCATGTCATGAAGGAGATGTTTTAGCATTGGCAGCACAACCAAGCCATGACGGTGTATTTTCTGCTGGTGCTGATGGTCAGGTGTGAAACAATGGGTTGTTGCTCTCCTATGTAAATATTTTACAGATTTGAGAACCGATGTTTTGATTTGTTTTTATGTTTGGCTTTAACTATGCTGAAATTTACTCATGAAGACATCATCAAAAGTACCTTTCTTAATTAGATAGTGTAGCCTTCTTTTGCAGATTGTTCACTACAAATACATGTCAGAGAGTGATGGATCTAAGAAATTGAGAAAGGATGTATCGGGTTCAACCAGAAGTGAATGGGTTTCTATGGGTCAAAATAGAGTACATACACATGACGTAAAGGCATTGACTGTGGCAGTTCCTGTTGTTTCTGAAACCGGTATGTAATGAATGTGGGCGTTTATAATTTAGGCACACGATCATGTTTATTTTATTAGAGCTTATAAGCAATTTGATACGGTGTCTGCAGGAAAATTGCTTGGCAGTTCTGGTCAGAAGAGCTTGGGTGGGAAAAATTGGGGCAAAATAGATTATGAAAAATGGGCACTTCCAGGTGTACCTATGCTTGTATCAGGGGGAGAAGATTCCAAGTTGTTTGCTTATCCTGCTGATAGTTTTCTTAACTTCTACCCATTTGATATTTGTCCTGCACCACAAAGAGCAGTTGTTCATCTAGCCCGTAATCCAAGGGATGCTAAGTGTCCCATAATGATGACACAACATTCAACTTGGTTGGATGTATCAATGATTAATTTGTTGAACACGGATATTGAACTTGGTAAGCGAAAGTCAAGGGACTTTGGAGAAAGTACTGAAACAAGGAAGAAGAGGCATAATCACATGGTATCTGAAGACGGAGGCAAGAATTTTAATGTAAATAAAAATTTTAATGGTGCCCTTAAAAAGGGAGGTCGATTAACCACAGGCAGCTTGACAACTCAGTTGGTCAGCAAGAAATGTAAATCCTCCCAGCACATTTTGTGCAGTGCATTGTCAGAGTCTGGCCAGTTGATTGCCTTTGCAGATAGACGAAAGCTTAGACTCTATGAATTAAAACAAAGTCGTTCACCTGAACCACAAGTTGGCAGCAGTGGTTGGCTAGTCAAAAAGAGGCGCTTGCCACAGGGGTTATCATCTGCCCTTAGCATTATATTTACTTCCGATTCAACAAAACTTATAATGGCTAGTCATTGTGGCAAAATCCATGTGAGTTGTTTAAACTTGATTGTAAATTTTGTTAGAATTTTAAAAATAGTTAGTTTACTCCTTAAGAGGCCAAGTTAACATTCTTAATTTTTTTTCATTCAGGTTATTCATATTGAGAACGTAGAAATACTGCATACCTTTGATCCCTCCATGGATGATACGGAGATGTCAATGCCTACACCACCAATTACCAAGATGTGTACCAGCAGTGATTGCCAATGGTTGGCAGCAATTAATTGTTTTGGAGATATAGATGTTTTCAATTTGGAGATTCTCAGGTGCAGTACATGGTTGCTATCTTCTATTTGTATAAATTTTATTGCTTTCATGTTGCTGGTCCATGTATATTTTTTTAATCTCAGCTGTAAAGGTTGCACCTATTATTCGCTTATGTAGGAAGCATTGGAAAATTTCAAGAATCGATGGAGCTGCTGTCACAGCTTCCGGCTTTCACCCTAGCCACAAGAATGTTCTAGTAATCACAACATCTTCAAACCATGTCTATGGATTGGATGTGGAAGCAAAACAGCTTGGTGAATGGTCCAAGCGGTATGCGTCTGGGCTTCCCCAAAAATTTTTAGAATTTCCTGGTGGGATTATTGGACTGTCTTTTCCACCGTCTCCAACTGCAACTTCTGTGATTGTGCACGGCCCAAGGTTTGACTTTATATTGTATGTTTACTAGCATAATATTCCAAAATTGGATTTGTTTTTCTGAGAATTTCTTGCATATATATAAGCAGGGCAATGTGTTTGATTGATTTCGGTAAGCCTGCTAAGCAAGATGAAGTGGGCTTACTAAAGGGAAAGTTGCCAGCAATTGAGGCCAGAAAACAGCATTTGGTGAATGGGAATGGAAAGGCTCGGAATCCGAAAAAGAGGTCTACATTGACAGATAAGAATTTTGTGATTAAACCTTTTGAGAATCCTGTATTATTTTTGACACATTTATCAGACCATTCAATACTATTGCTGGAGAAGCCATGGGTAGAAGTTGTGCGGAATTTTCAGGCTCCAGTTCATAGACATGTTTATGGCACATGACAAGCCAGGTTTAGAAATTGCTTGTTGCTTGTTTTCATACCAGAATCTATAGAGTATATTTGTTATTGTCAAATTTGTGGAGTGTGAATGCTGAATCTACTACTGTGCATGGCGTTTCCTGATTTCTTGCAAAGTAGGTCATTCCTCTACAAGTCGAGGGAAGAGAAGTGCCTGTATCATATTTTTTGACAATCAGCTAATGAAATAATTTTGCAGCATTGAATATAGGAGAACTCTTCTAAGTCAAAAAAATTGCGAGAGAACTGGTCAATGAAAGTTAACTTCATTCTTTTTGGTTGGAAAATGAAATTTTTTCTTTAATACATAAATATAAGAATCATGTGTCAGCACGATTTTAAAATTATTTGAAGTTGTTGAACTTCTTACTCTTTATGGCATTTTGTTTTTTTAAATATCTATCTGGAGTTCACAAAAGGTTTTAAAGAAAAAAGGATTATGAATGTTCCAGCCTTTAAAAGAAGGGATTCTTTTGCTTTTGTTTTCAGGAGAAAAAAGAAAAACACAAAATGATTATAAGAATTCCATGATAAGACGGTATTCAGGAGGCGTTAGTTTATTCAAATGTGATTGGAAATCTGGTTTTCTAAATCGGCTGGATCATAGGTTTTCATGGAACTGTTTTTAACTGTTTTAAATTTGTGTATCTAAATATCTTATTGCCAGCATATTGATAAATGAGATATATGATATAAATGAATGTTGATTTTTTCAACCGATATGATTTTATGTGGTGGAGGTGCTTGTTTTTCAAGACTTGGATTTGAGCTTGGGTGCAAGGACTCTATTCTAACCTTGTTCCTAACCTTGTTCCTATAAAATGGGGTTGGCTGTTTGAGTTTTTTTATTACCATTTGCCTTCATAAAAAGTTAGATGTTTGTTTATTTGTATTTTTTAAAAATATCTTCAATAGTTTTTTCTTATGTTTTTTTAGTTTTCCTTTGAATGGCTTGCTGAGAATGATGATATTTTTAGTAATAATATGAGTTTTTTTTAATTACCATTTTCCTATATAGAGAGCTAGATCTATATGTTTATTTGTTGTTTATTTAAAACATATTCAATCTCTTTTTCCTATGTTTGTTTTTAATTTTCCTTTGGATGGCTTACGGACCAGAATGATGATATCCTTGGTAATGGTATCATAATCATTATTTTAACCTTCTTGTTCCAACAAAATGGGGTTGGTTATAAGAGGTTTTTTTTTATTACCATTTGTCTCTATAGTTGATTTGCATTTTCTTTAAAACATTTTCAATTATTTTTCTCTGTTTTTTTTTTAAATTTTCCTTTAGGTAGGTTGCCGAGTGGGTGGGGTCAAAATGGCTTTTCTTATCTTGCAAAAAATAAGAAGAGAAACTTCTCAATGTCCTCCTTTAATGCATATGTGAAGGTAATAATACTTATGATTATATGTGGTAGTGGAGAACGGGGAGTGGTTTGATTGGATAACTTGCGTAACGTCCACTGAGAACCTTGGAAATGTAAACTCGTAGATTTTCAATAATTTAACTTGTTTTTATAGTAGAATTGTAATATATTTTTGAAGTTTCTGTTTAATGATTTGTTGATTCGATCAACATAATTTATTGAAATCAAACTGGACCACAGGCTGTTTATCCTGACCATTTGTATTGTATTTTCAATTAAAGATACGTTGGATTGCATAAATGTTCATATCTGTAAATTTATGTGTAATGTTCAAACATTTTAGTGAGATAATTTAAGGTATTTTATTACATCCATGTGAAGATAATTAGGGGTAATATTAGTTACAGCAAAAAGTTAGTTTTAGCATTTGTCTTTATAACTTTTATTAATAATAGGATTAAATATTTTTTAAAATATATTATTAATAAGTTTATAGTGGCATACCATAAATATGAGGGCATGGAGCATTTTCATTTTTGGTTTTTAGCTTTGAAAAGAAATAATTCATTTCAGTAGTTATTTTCTACAAAGAGTTTTGACTTATTATAATAATGAAAGATATTTTACTTTCTTGGTGAAATTCATCATCTTTCCTTGTTTGGTAAATAGGAAATCTTTAGTTTGGTTTAGGAAGGAAGATTATGATGATGGGATAAAACATTTTAAGATGATGATTGAGTCTTTTTCTATAAAGAATGAAGAGAATATAGATGTAACATGAAATGTAGGATCATTCTTGATCAAAATAATTCATTTATAGTTTTTATAATGGTATTGTGTTGAAGGTTTGATTTTATTAGCTCATCATTGAGTTATAAGTTTTTAAAAAATGTTCTGCAAAAGGAATTTTGGAAATGGTTTGCTAGATTTGAAAGGTCTTGGAAGGAAGTAAAACTTTTTTGATATAATATTAATAATTTATGAGGAATTGTTCACTTGGTTAGAATATCCAACTCATGGTTTGTTAGCCATGGTGAAAATATTACACGCAAGAACTATTTTGAAACCAAAATATGAATTAAAAAAAAAAATAAGGAGTACATTGGAAAAAAAGACCTGAAAAAGGCCCATAGTTTGAGGGATAACTTTGAGGTTTTCAATCTTGCTTTCCAAAATAAAAGTACACGCAAAACACTAGTTCTTTAGCATTTAAAGATAGCTTGAACCATGGGTGTAAAACATTTATGTTGGTGAATATAGTCTTAATAATTGAGAAAGATTAATGGGACGTGATATTGCATAGGCCGTGATATTGGCTCTCCCTTGCTTATCCATCTAGATCTAGACCTTAGTCAAACTCTTGCCATTTTTCCATTCTAGAGTTAGAATAATTTCCATGTGCTCGCAGTAGGAGTCCCAAAGTGAATGGATTTTATTTGAGCAAATATTGTATGGAAATAAAGATGAACTTTTGGGTTAACCTTGCAATGCATGGACTAAGCTAAATAGGACTTTACTTATTGTGAAACGTTTAAATGCTTTATTAGTTAATTAAGTCTTTGTCAACCCTCAATTCCTAGTTAAGTGCATTCAGTACGACCGCTTCGAGCATGTGCGTTACGCTTGGTAATTCCAGTAATGAATAGTGTTTGGTAATCCCAGCAGCGTTGCATTGGACTAAGTTGTTTGTGTGCTAAGTAGAACATAGGAAATCATCCACATTGTTGGGAAGCTTAAACGAACCCTTAGGGTTAATCAGAAGAAAAATTAAACAATAGTCAATCAGCACACCGAATAAGAGACAATGTCTTCTTCTCATAAAAGCACTTCATCGCCTAGGGATCACACAAGAGACACTTGACGGCACAACATACATAACCAAGAACCACGAGTTCCTCAAGAGTATCGGGTAGTGTATACTCATCACGATGAATATATACTCAATTTTACCTTTATCCTCTATCAGGATGAACAATTGCATTGGCAAGACTTGCAAGGTAACATAGTGTTACCCCTAGATCGGGCAGTCCCTAACATGCTCCTTGATGCTCTTGCACAGATAGATATGATGCAGTTATACGCTGAATACGTTGCATGTGATTACGACACAAGAGATTACCATCGCACAATATCGCAATGTCAATGGGATGCATTGTAGGAGAGTTATCACACATCGTTGAAGGGCAAAGGACCCCATAATGCTTCACCAGTCATACGAGAAATTAAGGGTGGTGAACCTATTTCAATAGGTTCTTCACAAAATGATGTTCCCCCGCCTAACGATAGTGAGGAGGTGGTGTATCAGAGCCTTCACTCCATGATACACAACCCTGGTTTTGATTCCCACAAACACCAAGTGTTCAATGAGGGAACACAAACAAATGATAAGGACGGGCAGTTTGATCGTCATCACGATCTGGGCCGTAACCACCGAAGAGAAGGTAAGAAACATTGTCATGGCGATGGTTCCCCTTCTTCTTCACCTTCATTGCACCATTCACCCTCTCCTTCCACATCAGGACGCAGTCACAAAGAGCACAATCATGAGGACAAGGGTAGGCATAATGAGAACCCTCGATGAGAGAGTCAAGAGCGAGGACGAGGGCATTCGAGAGAATCAAGGCATGGAAGAAGGGAAAGTAGGGAACCGCGTAGGCATCATAGACGCCATGAGAGAAATGACAACAAAGAACCCCTAATAGCAACCTGGAGTATGTTAGACATTACGGAGGCTGTGAGAATACCTACAAGGCACCAGAAAGATAGCCGGATCAAGAGACTAGACATGAATAATATCCCACGGTTTGAGGGGGGATACAATGCTGATCCACAGAACCACTTACAAGCATTTCATGATGCCTGTGCCTTGCAGAATATTGAAAACGAGTGGCAAAAATTAAAGTTGTTCCCAAGGACACTCATAAAAGAAGCGGAGAGCTGGTACCGGTCCTTAGAATCGGAAACCATTAGGCGATGGAGTACAATGCTAGAACTATTCAACAGTAAATATCAAACGTACTCGAGAGTGTCCAACTTGCTGAAACAAATTCAAGGATGGAAGCAGGGTAATCACGAACCCTTGGATGCTGCCATGGGTAGATATTATGCACTGCTACATCGTTGCCTGGGCCATGGTTACGCACAACAGGATCAACTCCGCCACCTCGTAGATGGGCTAAGACATGAAACCAGGAGAACCCTTGGGACATATGCCCAAGGGAGATTATCTGAACTTAGATCTCATGAAGTTCATAGATTGTTGGAGCAAGTAGCTAAGGAAGAAGGAGAGCTACGGAAAAGAGAAAGTGCGGAAGAGTATAACCGCGATCCTTCCCTCCGAAAGAAGGGAGTAAGATTCTGTGAGGAAGAGGATGAGTCACCACTTGAAGAGTTGATGAATAGAAAAACCTTGCTGCTTCAAAAGTTAACAACCGAAGTGTCGGGTAAGGTAGATCAAATGTGGGACTCCTTAGATAGTAGGTTCGAAACAGTTTTAAAAATCGTAGAGAAGTCTAAGGAGCGAAGTAGTGATTATGATAAGAAAAAGATGAGAGACTAAGACCATGCACATAACAAGGGTAAGGGAAAAATGACTATTGTTGATGAGGTTGTGGATTTTGATACGGACAATGACAGTGGATGTGAGATCTACCAGTATGACCATCCTGAGGGATGTTGCCTAATAATCTCACATCTGTAAGAGTCCGGGGTGTATGCACTTAACCCAAGACTTAACAAAAGGCAAGCACCTCGTCGGTTACCTTATCCCCAAGGTAACCCAAGGCAATTCCACCAACCATTAACGTATTATCCAAGTGGAACTCCGCCACAACCTGTGGAGCAACACCAGCAGTGGCAATACCCACAGTCATGGGGGATGCCACCGCCTAGATAACAATACCCTTACCGACAACCAGACCCGTATGGCTATTAAGTGCAGTAGCCAGTTTCTCCAAGTGACTCTATGGGTCACGTAACCCCACAATGTCACTACCAAGTTTGAGAGTATTTTAGGACTCCCTCTCCTTGAAAAGACACTCCACATGCATACCATCCTCCGAATCCATCCGCATCTCTTACGCCGATAGTTCCACTACCATCCGCTCCAACGATGCAAGGGGAACTCCTCACTCAACCGCAACAACGTAATGCTACGAGAGTTGTAAACCTTCAACCCATTGTTGGTTCTAACAACCGTACAAGAGAAGACCCTTCTTTAGAACCAACAGTCCAAACAAGCTCTCACAACCACAAGCGGTTGAACCTCTAAATGTTCCTCCATCAAATAAGGCTTCGAAGCTTCGTTCAAACCAACAACAGAGCTCAGCGCACACGGTTATGTTAACACATACCGTCACTGACTAGATAAAGGTTGGCCACCTTCCTAGGAAACTCTCTGATCCTAGAAGTTCCTTAATCTACCTCCAAGTCACTAGGAATGAACCACGTAAGGCTCTTCTTGACTCAGGTTTCGGAGTCAACTTAATATCACAAGAAATGTATAAAGCCTGGAACTTGCCTCCACTCAAGAAGAGCAATATTCAATTAGAGTTGGCTGACCAGTCCATCATTGTCCCCTTGGGACAAATTGAGGACATTGTTACCACTGTGTGTGGTTGGTCATAACCAGCCGATTTCCTAGTGATCCAAGTAAACAATGACAAAAGGGACTTCCCAATTATAATGGGGAGGGCATGGCTTAGTACCATAAACTCATGCCTAGGAATCTGCGATCTTTCCCTAGAAATATCTAAGAAAAATATTTATGGAAAGATCGAGAAGAAGAAAGTTCCGTGCATCACATACAGTGATATTGAGGGTGATGACGTACAGGAGTGCTCTGCATTTCCTGTATGCAACCAGTGTGCCCCGAAAACTTAGATACAAAGGTGCCTATATGTAGCAACCACACAACAAGAGAACACCTAGTGGTTGATAGCTAATCAAGAGAGAAACCCACCAATATGCATGGAACTAACTAGGGGAACAACT
>MNCI01021833.1:377396-392438 GCA_015680685.1 Gnetum montanum
GTCACCAAAGAGAATCCACAAGTCCCCTTGATGTCACACCCTAATCATTCCCTCTTGGTCCATCCTTCTTCATTTTGGGTACAATAACACAAAAGTAATTTTAAGTTTAAAAATTTCAAGAATATCATTGTACCCTTGAACAAAATCTCTTTATTTATAGAGTGTATGAGTGGATGTAGTGGGCTCACTATTTCAAATAATTGATCACTCATGACTTAATAACATAAAACACACCTCAACCAACAATCCACATGAGTGTTTTATTCATAGACGAGATTACTTACAAAAACATGAAATACAAATACACAAAAAGATAAAACAAAAAGTTGAAAAATGAATAACTGAAAAACAAAAAGTTGAAAAATTAAAGAAAATGAAAAAAATATTTATTAATCCTGCTTGTTATTGAAATGGGGGGTGTCCCCCATAACTAAACGGTTGAGTATGGCAAGGATTAATAAATGGGAAACGAGGATCCTTGCATATTGAAAATATTGAAGCTGGTCCATACTTATCACCTTGGATTTCACACACTTTATAATAAACACAATGGGGCACTTCATACGATGTAGTTCTCGAATAATGAGTTGACCCACTATGATGTTTAGGACCGTTAGATGGTATGCAAGGATTGAACTGATGCCTCCCATGGTTGTGTTCATTGGGCCTTGTGGTTGTTGGAGTGTAAGTTGGTGGCCCTGATGAAGTTACATGAGGTGCTGGGTTCAAAGGTAAGGGTGCACCACATTGTGGGACTTGTGCTGAGTTGGAAGATGTAGTGGCCTCAGAGTTATGTTGTCCCTTCCTACGGCCGTGTTTAAAGAAAGATGCTTTTGATGTTGAGGAGGCTCCTCACTGCTGTTAGTAGCAGCAGCACAAGTGTTGTTCATGGGTTGCGGTGGTACAAACACCTTAGGAACAGTTGGTGGCATTGTGGAAGGAGGGAAAGGATAAGAATGTTGAAAGTTAGGAGGAATATAAGGTGCATAAGGTGGTGGTTGTGTTGGAGGTATGGGCTGATAGTATTGTGGAGAATGGTATTGTGGTGAGATAGAGTATGGTGGCCCGAATGGAGAAACAAGATGTTGGACGTGATAAGCAATTGGATTCGAAAAATGTGAAGGGTGCCTCCAGTCTAAGGGTGGTCTCCCCCACGACTGGGATTGTTGCCCCTGTGGTCGAACACAGTATCTCTGTATGAACTCTAGATGTAATGTATTTCCCCAATGCTCCTGTAGATGTAACAATATTGGGCATTGGCTCTTGGGGTGATCGTACAGGCATATGTTGCATTCATACGTATGATTGGCAGTTGAGCACTTATTCCCTTCATTCTTTTTCTCCGAATGTCTATTGTTTTGTTCTGCCTCTTGGGTTGTCAAAACTTTATCTCCAATAATGTTGATACATTCTCCACACTTTTGATTTATCCATTCCAACATCTTATTGATCTTTGCCTCGGCTTCTTCTAACAATTGTTGTATTGGCAAAGATGATGTTTCCACCTTGAGATTAGTCGATCTCTCCTTGGTATGATCCTGGACCTTTGTTGAGTTGTGATTTTGGTCCTGTTGATGTTTTTCAACACTCTCCCATGTAGCTATTTCTCCTTCTTCTTTTGCTACCCGCTTAATAAGCTCTTGGATTTGATGGGTTCGTAGGTTGTATAGTTGACCTCGGGCATACGTTTTTAAGGTCTCTCTTGTTTCATTACGTAGCCCATCAATAATATGATACATTAGCCTTTTCTCGAAAAACCCATGGCCTGGATAGTTGTTTAACAGTGAATAATATCTTTCTAAGGCCATGTCCAAGGGTTCATGTTTTTCTTGTTTCCATCCTTGGATTTGTTTCCTCAAGGCTGACACTCTTGCGTAGGTTTGATATTTTTCGTTATAGACTTCTACCATTATTGACCAACGTCGTATCGAATTTGGTTTTAATGATCTATACTATACTTTTGCTTGGTCAATGAGTGTCATCGGAAAGAGCTTAAGTTTTTGCCAGCCATTATCAACATTGTTCCATGTGTAGGCATCGTAGAAGGCTTGTAAATGTTGATACGGATCTAAGTCATAGCCTCCTGAAAAATTCAAAATCTCCTCTCCAAAATTCAGTTAAAAACAAAAAACAAAATACATCCAGTAGCTCCTCTCCAAATTCAGCCATTCATCATCGATGCAAAACTAGCAAGCTAGTGTTGAATTCACAAAACGAAACATACCCAAAATCTTCTGAATTTGCATATGTTCACAGATTTAAAAAGTTGGTTTGGTTTTGTGGGACTTTAACACTCTTGCCCTAGTGTTACTCTGTTGTTTTGATTATTTCAAGATTTCAACTCCAAAGGTCTAATGTACATTAAAACTGTAATTTTCTACATCGAGCAGATTCAATAACTTGCTGGTAAAATTCACGCTTTCCAAAAATAAATTTTTTTTAACTACCATGTCAAGAGAGAAAACGTCTCCGTATAGAATCACTGTTAATCAAAAGGCAGACACAATATTCACAACATAGTCACCGAATAACAGATAATCAAATTAAGTTGGTA
The DNA here is from genome assembly GCA_015680685.1 of Gnetum montanum. Lineage (NCBI taxonomy): Eukaryota > Viridiplantae > Streptophyta > Gnetopsida > Gnetales > Gnetaceae > Gnetum > Gnetum montanum. Next base: position 379,951 of record MNCI01021833.1, read on the forward strand.
GTTTACAACACACCCACTCTTTTTTACTTTTCTTCCTCCAAAGTTCAGGAAGAAGGAGAAAAAAGAGCGGTGAACTTTTCACGCTAAAATCCTCTGCACAGAAGGAAAAACAAACCAAGTTGTACAGCTGCCAATTTCTACCTAAACGTTACAATCAGAGCCATCATTCGAAACACAAAAGGCTATCAGTCATCCATCCAACCAAATCATCCACAGCGCCAGAAACAACAGTAATTTCTACCCAAACTTTACAATCAGAGCCATCATTCAAAACACAGAATGCTATCAGTCATCCATCCAACCAAATCATCTACAGCGCCAGAAACAACAGTAACAACGAGAACAACAGCTCACCATCATATATCTTGAGAAAGTCGCACAGAGGCCATCAGTCATCTATCCACGCAAAGCATTTACAACAACAACAACTAGTGACCATCATTTACCTCCACAAAGTTTTACACACAAACACCGAGGACAAAAAAAACACACAGAGACTCCCTTACCCACATCCATCCACCAAAACCGTTGAAATTAAAAAAACAAAAACCCAACTTACTCACGAACCTTCTCCTTCTCTTCTTGTTTTTGCCTGCAACGTAATAATGAACGTAGAATCTGAAATCAGTTCACGGAGAAGAACTGCTGTTTTATGTTGTTTATATTATTTAGTTGTTACGATGTTCGTTTGATTTTTTTTTTTCTCCCGTACCGTCAAGTTCCTCTGGTTGCTCTTCAACTATTGGGAACCATACCCGGGTCCTGAAATTACAGGGCTCCCGGACGTAGTTCAACATGGTGTTGTAAAGCTGCCACAGGCCCAGCAGCAGAAATCCGATCCCCGGTAACACGTGCCCGACCAGAGTCCCCATACAGGCCTGCCCAAAACCCAGCAATTGCAATTGTATTTGTCTGTTAGTTACTTACTTCTTGGTCTGCATCAGCTTACTGAAACATTCATTAGTTCATCTTAATTGAACCAATTTTCTTTTCCGCTTATTCCTTGAACCAATTTCTGCTTATTCCAGGATCAAATCAAAACGCATCCCCTGCTTCCCGCTTGAGCCAAAAAAGCACAGAAATACAACTGAAACTGCCTCTCCTGAAGAAAAAATTTTTGTCCACTCGCCGGAAAACTTAAGAAACCGTCTGGCGGAACGGAAGAGGGCAGAAAACGGTTCCTGCAAGAAAAATCGGAGTTGTGGGTTTTTGTCGGTTATCCTTGGTTTTAATATATAATGGGCGGTCCTGCAGGCAAGAGCGAGCGGCCGGAACCCGCGATCTCTGGAAAATTCCGAGCGGATGCAGTCTGTTGGAAAATTGGAATTTGCTGCAGCGGCTGCCATTGGTTCCCGGGATCCAGGAGCCCTGCGGATTGGCCGGGTCCCGCCCACGAGGTTATTATTATCGTTATTCTAAGGTCGACAATGGCGAAAATGAAAATGTTCATGATCATGCTTTTCACGCTATCACAGAAAATGTGGGTAATTTTGCGCGTTTTCTGCTGATGCTTGGAGTTCCCAAAGGCGTGGACAATTATCTGTTTATGACGTGGCAATCAATGTGTTGTCTCTCTTGTTAGTTTATCTCAATGAGATAAAAGAACCAAAATCCATGAAATTACACCTTCAAATAAACAAATAAAAGAAGGTTATATACTTTTCTTGATTCAATGATTTTTTAGAATCTGCTTCACATGATAAGTATTGAGCTTCCATATGATAATTTTTCAAGATCATTATTTGAGGTGATGGTAAGGTTTTTGTTTCTCAAGGTAAGTTCAAGGTAGAGCACAACTGTAGCCACTCAAACAAAGTTGAACATCTCACTCTCCAACTTAACAAAATGAACATCATGATGTTTTTATGATAAATTCTATTGATTAATGGTAAAATACATACCGGTAGTGCAAGAAATTGAACTATGTTAAGTTCCTGATTCGCATTTTCAACTTCAGTCAGGGAGAAACAGAAATCCAAAATTGAAGAGAGTGATCATATGCATTGTACAGTTAAATCTAATATAATAAAAAACTTTTGTCTATTCAATCTGAATCCCAGCAGCAACACCTTACACTAACTTAGAACATGAGTAATGAAGATTCCTTGATAAAAGAAAATTAAAGGGAAAAAGAAACCTGGTCTACCATTATGTCTAAATTCATTGCATTTACAATCATTCAACTCAAAACATGTCAGTCTAGTCAGCAAACTGTGATCGCCTGGAATATTTGGAAATTTCCAAGTCAGCAAACTTTGAACTTTACTTTGTTTAAGCATGTTGCTTGTTAAAGGTTACATCTAAGGGGACACATGCTAGTGGGGGACTTGTAAAGACTATTCCATTAAAAAATCATTGGAAATTTCTATATACTTTAACATTTTTGTGCATGTTAAGATAAAGACACCAAGAAGAAAAGACCATCCTTCTAAGAAGGATGCTTAGTTATATCCCTTATCAACTATTGGTATCAACCTTATGATGTCAAGGAGAAGTGGTTCAAGTGGTTAGCTTATTATCTTTGATTAGTAGCAAAGTAGACTCTATGTCTAACCATACAAATTACAAGCGTTCACATGCAACCTGGTCAAATTCCATGGAATGTATTAGCGCAGGTATTTAGATAGATAGCAAGTGATTGTTGGTCACTATGTTCCTAGTCACATTTATGTGGACTAGTTTGTATGATTAAGTGTGATTGAGGTGTATGATGTTGATGTTGTAGCGACTATATCTAAAATATTATTAATATATTAAAAGATTTAAAATCTAAATTGTCTAACCTAATTGCAAAAAATAAATCTAATTTAGCCCAAGCATTGAGTATCCATTCCCAACTTTTTGTATACAACATGAACTTACACAAACGTTGTTGGGTTACCAAATGTCCACTACTGGGCATACCATACCAAGTGGCACACTATTGGGATTACCAAACATTAATGCATTTATGCTTGAAGCTAATGGTACTCATGTAGGGTAATTAAGGTGCAAGGAAATGTAAAATAATTAACTAAGTGCATGCAAATTAAAGGAACAATAAAATTAAATTGAAATTAAAAAAATCACTAAGCTAGACCAAGTGCTACAATAAAGATAATTTGATTTTGATCTTTCCACCATCATGAAAATATGTCTAGGTACATAATCACTTAAATAAGATTCTAGACAATCAACTTAGTTTATGATGCAGACACTCGACACTCGATTACAAATTCTAACTTCCTATGAAAACAAATTGCAAGCCATAAATGCAATTAGTGTGCACATTGACACATTTGATCCTACATTGATATTGCTACGTTAACGCAATCAACTAAATTATGACTCATCATCATCCCATGATTGACTACAAATCATCCTTGAGTTAACAAAAATGGGACAATATTTGTTTATAGAATGTAGGAGTTACTTAACTAACTTGCACTAACTAGAGTGCCACATTACAAAATTTACTTGAGTGATTTACAAATTTGACAACTAACAAAATTGGACACATGGGCCTTATGAAACTCTACAGATTTTGACAAAAATAGCAACAAAGGCATATGCCTTATGTAGCATGATGTTGTGGTGGCTTCTGTCATGGCTCCATATGTCTTGGTGTTGGTTGTGGTTGCCCTATCACTACTGCTATTGCTCTCTTCTACCAAAATGCATCAATTAAGATGCTCATTTTCTCTTCTTTGGTTTTTGGATTGTGAATGGTCCAAGAAAGTTCACCTAAATTTACTGTAGGTACCTCCCAAGAACACAAGTTGTTGGGAACATTTCATGCACATTAATAAATGAAGTAGTAAATTATCTTTGTTTGATATAGAATGATTTGATAGTGTCCTTCTAGTAGTCTACCATTCTTTTAACCAAAATTTTAATAATAAGATATTGATCTTCAAATCTAATTTTAAGTGCCTCAAGCTTTGCATTGGCTATCTCTAGCTTTTGAAGTACTTTCCTATGGAGCTTGAGCTCATTTTCATACAACAAGTATGAATTGGCTACTTGCTTCTCCAACTTTAACCTTGGCCTACTAGTAGTAAGCATTGTTAGATTGCTGTAACGAAGGTTGTCAAGCTCCATGTGCTTTGTCATTTCTCCTATTTGTAATTCATTGGTGTGGATTTAATATTGGTTATTTGCATTTAGTTCATTAAAAATAAGCTTATGATGAGACGTGACATGCACTGTGCCGCGATATCGCGGTCCGCCNCTGATGAGACGTGACATGCACTGTGCCGCGATATCGCGGTCCGCCGTCATATCTATAAATAAGAGGCGGCACTCCCCTCATTTCCCAATCCTGGCTAAAAGTAGCGAAGCTCTGGCAGTTTGAACACTCCAGAGTTAGAATTTTTCCCATGTGCCCGCAGTAGGAGTCCTAGAGTGAACGGCTCTTTATTCGAGCAGCTTGTAACCTGAACCCAAGTTGTGTACGGCAATAAAGACGAACTTGATTGGATAAACCTTGCAGTACATGGTTTTATTGTTGTTTATTTACTGCTTTCCTAGTGCGCACAAGTACGACTTGATTACGAGCGTCTACGGACGTGTACGGCTAGTCAAGGAATCGGCTGCTTGTCGCAACGCATGAGTACGACTTGATTACGAGCATTGGCTGCTTGGTAACCCAGTAGCGTATTCCAGGATTCTGCGCTTGGTAATCCCAGTGGTAGTCCAATGTGTACGGCTAGTCAAGGAATCGGCTACTCATTGCTAGGCTAGAACGTGTGATAAGTACGACTTAGTTACGAGCACCCACGGGTGTGTACGGCTAGCTAAGGAATCGGCTGCTTATCACACTTAAGCTAAATAGGTGCCTCAGTACGACCACTTTGAGCACTTGCGTTACATGTGGTGATCCCAGTAACGATTAGCGTTTGGTAGCCATAGTTGCATAGTTCAGGGTGTGTCCGGTAAGTGGGAACGGATGCTGACGCTAGTTAATTTAGACTTAGGACATTAGTTAGAGTTAGTTAGTTTCTCAACCCTTTCTCCCATAGCTTAGGCGGTAAAACTGAAAATACCAAAAAAATCACATACCTCAGACTTGCTTAACCATACACCGTGACACTTACAAGCAAGCCTGGGAAGACAACGAATGATTAACCCCAAGCGTTTCTTGTGGCGTTAAGGCATTTAGTCTGCGGAGTTCAACCAGATCGCGCGTGCACGCTCGTATTTGTATGGTTGAGTGTAGGGGTACTGCACCACTCATCATTGGCGTTGTTGTCGGGGACTAAGTGTTTTTCACGCCAATTGAACATAAGGGATATCACTCACATCGTTGTGAGCCTAAACGAACCTTAGGGTTAATCAGTTAATTAAGAACATAAATAACGGTAGAAATTGCACACCATTAGAAATGGCTTCTTCTCACGAAATCAACTCCCCTAAGGACAACACAGGAGAAGGTCAGCATCAGATGCATAACTTAGATTAGCTAGGTCCTAAACAATCTAAGGTCACATATACTCATCCTGATGAGTATGTCCCTGACTTTACTTTTATTTTCCATCAAGATGAACAACTACGATGGAGAGATCTGCAAGGTAACATCGTGTTACCCCCTAATACATCTGCGCCTACCATGCTTTTCCGTGCTTTAGCACGGACTGGCATGCAAGAACTGATTGTGGAATACGTTTTGGGTGATTATGACATAAGGGATTATCGTCCCACAAATGCCCAATGTATTCGGGACGCAAGGCAGGAGAGCCAACATTCATTGTTGAAGGGCAAGGTTCCCCATGTCATTAGTGAAATAGGAGACAAGGAACCCCTCACAATGGGTCTCTTAGAAAATGATGTTGCTCCTCCTCACTCTGGTGAAGAGGTTAAGCATCAGGGCCTTCGATCAACTTTACATGCTACAGGCCCTAATCCCCGTGATCACCAACTGTTCACGGTAGGAACAACTACTCACACTAATGACAGACTATTGGATCGTTACAACGATCGGGGCCGAAGCAGCCGAAGAGAAGGTAAGAAACATTGCCATGGTGATGGATCCCCTTCTTCTTCTCCTTCATCTCAACATTCACACTCTCCTTCCACATCTAGGCGCAACCATCGTGAGCATAACGGAGAGAGTAAAAGTAAAAAGGAAGATGAAAAACCTCGACAAGAAGGTCGAGAGGAGTTAGGACAAGGGCAAGGACGTAGGGAAAGTAGGGAACCACCACATAGACATCATAGACGTCATGAAAGAGACGATCATGACGAGCCCCTACTCGCGACCAGAAGTATGCTTGACATAACAGAGGCAGTTAGGATTCCCACAAGGCATTTAAAGGACAGTCGGATCAAGCGTTTGGACATAAATAATATCCCACGTTTTGAAGGAGGATACAACGCTGATCCTCAACATCATTTACAGGAATTCCACGATGTCTGTGCCTTGCAAAACATAGATAATGAGTGGCAGAAGCTTAAGTTGTTCCCAAGGACACTCACCAAAGAAGCAGAGAGCTGGTACCAGTCCTTAGAACCGGAAACCATCAGGAGGTGGAGTACGATGCTTGAATTGTTCAACAACAAATATCAAACGTACTCCTGAGTGTCCAACTTGCGGAAGCAGATCCAAGGCGGGAAAGAAGGTACTCATGAATCCTTGGATGCTACCATGGCCTGTTACTATACACTGCTACACCGTTGCCCGGGCCATGGGTATGCTAAGCGGGATCAACTTCGCCACATCGTGGATGGGCTAAGAAATGAAACAAGAAGAACTCTTGGGACTTACACCCAAGGGAGACTCTCCCAACTAAGAGCCCATGAAGTTGAAAGCTTGTTGGAACAAGTAGCACAAGAAGAGGGTGAGCTACGGAAGAGAGAAAGTGCGGAGGAATACAACCGCGATCCCTCCCTTCGCAAGAAGGGAGTGAAATTCTGTGATGAGGAGGATGAGTCACCACCCGAAGAGTTGGTGAACCGGAAAACCGTGCCGATCCAAAAGTTAACGGCTGAGGTATCGACTAAGGTGGACCAAATGTGGGATTTCTTAGACTCACGAATAGACACTGTCTTGAAAATTGTAGATGAGTCTAAGGTTGAGCAAAGTAGTGACAAAGGAAAGAAAAAGTGGAGAGATTTAAGCCCTGCACATAACAAGGGTAAGGGAAAAATCACTATCTCTGATGAGGCTGTAAACTCTGATTCAGACAATGATGGTGGATGTGAGGTCTGCTACTATGACCATCCTAAGGGATGTTGTTCAATTATCTCACATCTACAGGAGTCTGGGGTGTATGCATTAAATCCAAGACTTAATGAACGGCAAACACCCCGAAGGTTACCTTATCCACAAGGTAACCCAAGGCAGTTCCACCAACCCTTGACGTATTATCCAAGTGGAATGCCTCCATAGCCCATTGGACAGCATCAGCAGTGGCAATACCCATAGTCATGGGGGATGCCACTGCCAACACGTCAATACCCTTACCGGCAGCCTGATTCTCATAGATATTATTTGCAGCAGCCAGTTCCTCCAAGTAGCTTTACAAGTCACATAAAACCTCCATGTTACTACCAAGTTCAAGAGTATTTTCGGACTCCCCCTCCTTCGGGGAACGTCCCATACCCACGATATCCTCCAAGTTCATCCGCATCTCTTGCACCTACGGCTACACCATCCATTGCCCCAACAAAGCCCAGAGTAAATCCCACTCAGCTGTGACAACCCAACATTGCGAGGGCCCCTAAACCTTCAACCTCAGTTGGTTCTAACAATCGTTCACCAAAAAGATCCTTCCTTAGGCCTAACAATCCAACTAAGCCTCCGCCCTCACAAGCAGTTGAGCTTCCTAACAACCCCACACCTAACGTGGTCTCGGGAAATCTTCCAGTAGCGAAATCACGTCCAATGCACATAGTTATGTTAACGCATACAGTAACTGACTGGATCAAAGTTGGCCACCTTCTAAAGAAATTATCAGATCCAGGAGTCCCCTTAGTTTACCTTCAAGTCGCTGGGAATGAACCCCATAAAGCTCTTCTCGATTCAGGTTCCGGGGTTAACTTAATCTCACAAAAATTGTATAAGACCTGGAACTTGCCTCCACTCAAGAAGAGCAACGTTCGCCTTGAACTGGCTGACTAGTCCATCACTGTTCCTTTGGGACAAGTTGAAGACATCGTCATAACTGTCGGTGGGTGGTCATACCCAGCCAATTTCCTAGTAATTGAAATAAATAATGACAAAGGGGATTTCCCAATTATCATGGGAAGGGCCTGGCTAAATACAATCGACGCCCGCTTAGGAATTCGTAACCTTTCCCTAGAAATATCCAAGACAAATACATTTGGGAAAATTGAGAGGAAAAGAGTTCCATGCATTGCATATAGTGACACAGGGTGTCATTGCATGTAGAAATCATGGGTAATGCGAAGTTTAACATTGCCTGCATGCAACCGGTGTGCACAGGACATTAATATACAAGAGTGCCTATATACAACAGTCACACAACGAGAAGACATCTAGTGGCTGATAGCTGATAAAGATAGCAAATCAACCACCTGCATGGAACTAGCTGAGGGAATAACTAGTGCTTACCTTGAAAGCGCAGACATGTTGGAGTAAGTTCGCTGCCAACTTCCAGCCCTTAACTCCGAACACATTAATTGGGGGGAGTTGGAGATTCCTGAGGAGTTTAAACAAGAGCCCCTAGAGTTAAAACCGTTACCCACCGGTTTGGAATACGTGACCCTCAAAAACGGAAAATCGGTGATCATCAATGCAAAGCTCGTGTCCACGCAAAAAGAAAGTTTGCTAAAGGTGATAAACAAGTGGTCAGCCGCCTTTGCCTAGTCATATTCCGAACTAACTGGAATAGATCCTCGGATATGCCAACATAGGATTTATACGGACCCTTCTATGAAACCTTGCAAACAACCCCGGAGGTGATTGAACCCGAAACTAAAACAAATTGTTAAGGAGGAACTAGAACAACTCCTCAAGGCCGGGTTCATTTACCCTATCACCGATAGTGAATGGGTTAGCCCTCTTGTCATCGTACCGAAAAAGGGAGGTAAATGGAGGGTATGTATAGATTTTAGGCTGTTAAATATGGCAACATTCAAAGACCACTTCCCACTGCCATTTGTGGACCAAGTCTTAGACACTATAGCAGGGCACCGCTACTACAGTTTTCTGGATGGATATAGCGGGTATAACCAAATACGCATTGCACCAGAAGACCAAGCCAAAACAACGTTCACCAGTCCTTGGGGAACGTTCGCATACAAACAAATGCCTTTTGGCTTATGTAATGCACCAGCCACGTTCCAACGCTTAGTTCTAAGTATCTTTCAACAACAAATAGGCAATGGAGTAGAAGTCTTCATGGACGACTTCTCCACCTATGGAACGAGCTTTGATCAAGCCCTCAACCGGTTAGAGCAAGTCCTAAAACGATGTGTTGAAACCAACCTTAAGCTCAACTGGCAAAAGAGCCATCTGATGGTTCAAGAGGGCATCGTGTTGGGGCACAAAATTTCACAATCAGGAATCGAAGTTGACCCAGAAAAAATTAAAGTCATCCAAGGAATTACCCGACAACCGGAAACCGTTAAAGACGTAAGGTCATTCCTTGGACACACTGGCTACTACAGGAGGTTTATTGCGAACTTTTCCAAAGTTGCCAAACCGTTGGTAGAATTAACAAAGAAAGATGCACCATTTGAATGGACCAGGGAGTGTGAATAAGCATTCCAAGCTCTTAAACAGAGACTTGTGGAAACTCCCATTCTACAAGCACCCGATTGGTCTAGACCATTCCACATAATGACCGATGCATCCAATTATGCTTTAGGAGCTGTACTGACACAATTAGATGAACAAAAACAACCTTATTACATCCATTGTGCCAGTAAAAGTATTACCGGTGCACAACTTAACTACACAACTACAGAAAAAGAATTAATGGCTGTTGTGTTTGCACTGGATAAGTTTAGGCACTATGTATTGGGTTACAAGGTATATATCCACACAGATCATAGTGCAATTAGGTTCCTTATGAATAAGCCAACGGTTAGCCCACGTATCATACGTTGGCTGGTGATTCTTCAGGAGTTCGATTTAACTATTGTAGACCGCAAGGGCACCGAGAACGTTGTCGCCGATCACCTATCTCGGTTGCGATGGGACAACAAAGAGGACGAATACACGGTATCTGACCATTTTCCTGATGAAACCCTCTTTGCTAGTGTGATAAATAATCAACCCATGGACGTAAATTGGTATAGCAGCATTCTCACTTATCTTACTTCCCAACAAATGCCACAGAAATTAGACTTTAGGAAGAAACAACAGTTTCTTCACAACATCAAATACTTCATGGAAATTGGGGGACAACTCTATAAAGTCTGCTCTGATGGCTTAGTTCGATGGTGTGTTCCCGATCAAGATCAACTAAAAGTTCTCCAAGATGCTCATGAGGGCCCTTGTGGGGGTCATTATGCTGGGAGACGAACGACCACTAAAATCCTGCTTGCAGGATATTATTGGCCAACGCTATTTTGGGATGCCCATCATTTTGCTCAATCCTGTGAGCGCTGCCAACGTGATGGGGGAATGACTGCTAGGATGGAGGGCCCACAACAATGGATTCAACCTTTGAAACCCTTTGACATTTGGGGGATTGATTTCATGGGACCGATTACACCAATGTCCAACGGGAAAGCATATATAATTGTTGCTGTTGATTACTTAACCAAATGGGCTGAAGCAGCTGCTGTAACAGACTGCACATCGTCTACAGCTGCCCGATTTGTACAACAACAAATCGTCAACAGGTTTGGTGTGCCACGTGCACTTATTTCTGACAATGGAACGCATTTTACAGGTGCAACCTTTAGAAAATTGATGCAACGCTTAGGGGTTGAGCATAAACTGACCACACCTTACCATCCCCAAGCTAATGGGCAAGCTGAAGTTACTAATAGGGAGATTACCAGAATATTAACACGAACAATTAGCAAATTTAGGTGAGACTGGAGCACGAAATTGAATGATGCTCTTTGGGCATATCGTTCCACCTGGAAACTCCCTATAGGATATTCTCCCTATGAGCTAGTGTACAGGAAACTTCCAAAACTGCCTATACAGAGTGAGCTTCGTACATTGTCCATGGCTTGCGAGCTTCACCTGGATCTTGACCTAGCACAAAACAACGTTTGGCAACTTTAAATGTGTTAGATGAGAATCGATTGGTTGCATTGTTGTTAAATGAGTTGCACAAAGCACACAGTAAAAAACGGCATGATTTAAGGATCCGAAGGTTTAGATATAAACCCGGAGTTAAGGTTCTTTACTGGAACCCCACACATGTACCCCAACGTACGAAGTTTCAGACCTTGTGGGAAGGACCTTACATTATTCATACTACTTTTTCCTCCGGAGCCATGATGATATATAAGCCTGATAGCCCAGGTAAAAGGTTATTGGTTAATGTACAACAAACAAAACCCTTCTGTGAATCTGCCCCAGCCAGTGCCAGTCGCACTTCTACTAGCGGTCGACCACGCTCACTATTTCGGATCTCTCCCTTGCAACTCAGTCATGGGGGAGATGGCCACCTATGCTAATCATATGGGGCCCTCAGTTCTTTTTCAGTTTTTTTTTACACATTTTTGTTTTACAAATTTCTTTAACTTTTCTAATTTTTGTTTTACACCATCGTTATACTTTTCTAGTTTGTGTGTGTGTGTGTGTGTGTCATCCACCCTGTAAGTTCGTCACCCAATAAGTGTTCAGGCCGATGGGATGAACTATTTTTCATTAATTGCTGATGTTTGGTTTTTACCTTTAAGTTCCAATGTTGATACTAAGGTGTGTCTCTGTTCCCTTGGCTTGGACATGTACAGTTCCCTTTTCTAATAAGAACTTTAACAAACTGGCGATTGGGCATTTCTCAAACTAAGGAAGGACTCAAGGATTGCAAAGGGTGTGACTTCGAGGGAACTTGATGCTTTTGTGTTGGTTATTCACTTGGGTGCTTGGTTGTTTTCTTCTTGAGTTTTCTTACTGTTCCGATGTTACCCATTTTTCGGAAGCTGAGACAATAAAAATAAAGAAGTCTTTGCATGGTGTGGTCCCCACGCATAAAAACACAAAACACAAAAAAAAAAAAAAACCAAAGTGAGGATTCAAAGCACACCCCTTAGACGAAATAAAATTTGGGCTGCAAGCACTGGTTATGGAACCAAAGTGTTCCCTCTAACTAAGGCCCTTCTCGCTTCCCATCCTCTCCTTTGTTTCGTCGGAATGGTGGTGGCTCGTCGAAGATGCATCCTTGTTTTCCAAGTGGCTGATTTAGCCAAATGCATTGATGCGAAGTCACTGGAAGTGGTTAGTTTGAGCCCAGAGTTGGAATGAGATCCGCCAAGTCACATTAATCATGAAACACACAAGGGGCTGTACACCACCTTGTTCTTGGGATTCCATTCCACTTCTCTTCTTCCCATCCTTCTCTCCATTGTTCACCTCATTG
>MNCI01021833.1:401096-438680 GCA_015680685.1 Gnetum montanum
GGTTGCATTGGTTCAGGGTGTGAATGGTAAGTGGGAACAGATGCTGACACTAGGTTAATTTAGACTTAGTTCATTAGTTAGAGTTAGTCAATTAGTCTCTCAACCCTTCACCTCAATAGCATAGGAGATAAAACATAAAAAGATATAAAAATCATATACCTCAGACTTACTTAACCATACACTGTGATAAATACAAGTAAGTCTGGGAAGACAACAAATAATTAACCTTAAGTGTTCCATGAGGTGTGTAGGCACTTAGTCTATGGAGTTCAACAGGATCACATGTGTTACGCTCGTATTTGTATGGTTGAGTGTAGGGGTACCTCGCCACTCATCATTGGCGCCATTGCCGAGGACTAAGTGTTTGTGCGCTAAGTAGAACATAGGAAATCACTCACATCGTTGGGAGCTTAAATGAACTTTAGGGTTAATTAAACAAAAAATTATATAACGGTTAATTAGCATACCGATAAATAACAATGTCTTCTTCTCATAAGAGCAACTCACCACCTAGGGATCATACAAAGAATAGTCGACAGTCTAAAACACATAACCTAAATTAGCCAGTTCCTCAACAATATAGGGTGGTGTATACTCATCCCGATGAGTACATACCTAATTTTACTTTTATCTTGCATCAGGATGAACAGATGCACTGGAGAGACTTGCAGGGTAACATAGTGTTACCTCCAGATCGTGTAGTCCCCAACATGCTTCTCCGTGCCTTGGCACAGATAAGCATGACGGAATTATATGCTGAATACGTTGCGACAGATTTTGACACAAAGGGATTATCATCCCACAGAAGCACAATGTATAAGGGACCCAAGGCAGGAGAGCCAACATACACTGTTGAAGGGCAAAGAGGTCCTGCATGTCCTAAGTGAAATTGAAGATAGTGAACCACTTATAACGGGTTCTCTATCGAAAGATGTTCCTTCTCCTAACGATAGTGAGGAGGTGGGGTATCAGAACCTATGATCCACGATACACAACCCTGGTTCTGATCCCTGTGAACACCAGTTGTTCACTGAGGGAACAACAACACATGACAAAGACGGGCACTTGGATCATCATCACGATCGGGACCGTAGCAGCCAAAGAGAAGGTAGGAAACATCGTCATGGTGATGGTTCTTCTTCTTTTTCCCCTTCTTCACATCATTCACCCTCTCCTTCCACCTCTGGGCACAGTCATAGAGAGCATAACGGTGAGGATAGAGGTAGACAAAATGAGAGACCTCGACAAGAAAGTCGAGAGAGAGAACAAGGGCATGAACAAAGGGAAAGTAGGGAACAACGTAGACATCATAGACGTCATGAAAGAGATGATTATGACGAACCCCTACTTGCCACCCGAAACATGCTAGATATAATGGAGGCAATGAGAATACCAACAAGGCATATAAAAGATAGTCGGATCAAGCACTTAGACATGAACAATATCCCACGCTTCGAAGGGGGATACAACGCAGATCTGAAAAATCATTTACAGGTATTCCACGATGCTTGCACCTTGCAAAACATAGAGAAAAAGTGGTAGAAACTTAAGCTATTTCCTAGGACACTCATTAAGGAAGTAGAGAGTTGGTACTGGTCCTTAGAACTGGAAACCATTAGGAGGTGGGGTATGATGTTAGAACTCTTCAATGATAAATATCAAACGTACTCCAGAGTGTCTAACTTGAGTAAGCAGATCCAAGGATGGAAGTAAGGTACTCATGAACCCTTGGATGTTGCCATGGGCTACTACTACGCATTGTTACATTGTTGCTCGGGCCATGGTTACGCACAACAGGATCAACTCTGCCACATCGTAGATGGGCTAAGGTATGAAACTAGGAGAACCCTTGGGACTTATGCCCAAGGGAGATTATCAGAACTTAGATCCCATGAGATACATCGCTTGTTGGAATAAGTAGCCAAAGAAGAAGGGGAGCTATGAAAAAGGGAAAGTGCGGAAGAATATAACCATGATCCCTCTCTTTAAAAGAAGGGAGTGAGATTTTGCGATGAAGATGATGAGTCACCACTCGAAGAGTTGGTGAACTAAAAAACCTTGTTGCTTCAAAAGTTAACAATGGAAGTATCAGCTAAGGTAGACAAAGTATGGAGCTCCTTAGACAGTAAAATTAAAACTGTCCTGAAAATTGTAGAGGAGTCTAAGGAGGAATGAAGTAGTGACAAGAATAAGACAAAGCGGAGAGATTCAGGCCCTGTACATGACAAGGGTAAAGGGAAAATAACTATCTCCGATGAGGTTGTGGATTCAGACATAGACAATGATGGTGGATGTGAGATCTGCCAATATGACCATCCTAAGGGATGTTGTCCAATCATCTCAAATTTACAAGATTCTAGGGTGTATGCACTTAACCCAAGACTCAATAGACGGCAGACACCCCGAAGNGTCTAGGGTGTATGCACTTAACCCAAGACTCAATAGACGGCAGACACCCCGAAGGTTACCTTATCCCCAAGGTAACCTAAGATAGTTCCACCAACCGTTAACGTACTATCCAAGTGGAACTCCACCACAACCCATCGGGCAGCATCAGCAGTGGCAATACCCATAGTCATGGGGGATGCCACCGCTGAAACAAAAGTATCCTTATCGGCAGCCAAACCCATATGGATATTATGTGCAGCAGTCGATTTCTCCAAGTGACTCCATGGATCACACAACTCCCCAATGTCACTACCAACTACGGGAGTACTTTAGAAGGACTCCTGCTCCTCCGGGAGATGCTCCATACACATACTATCCTCCAAATCCATGTGCACCTCTTCCACATGTAGTTCCCATTCCTCCTGCTCCAATAATGCAAGGGGAACTCCCCACCCAACCACAGCAATGTAATGCTACGAGAGCTGTAAACATTCAACCCACTGCTGGTTCTAACAACTGCAAGAAAAGAAGACCTTTCTTCAGAACCAAAAGTCTAGACAAGCTCTTACAACAAGCGGTTGAGTCTGTGCACACTCGTCTAACAAACAAAACTTTGGAGATCCCTTCTGTCCAACAATAGAGCTTAACGCATATGGTTATGTTAACACATATCGTAACCGATTGGATCAAGGTAGGCCACCTTCCCAGGAAATTATCTGACCTTGGAAGTCCCTTAATCTACCTCCAAGTCACAGGGAACAAACCACATAAGGCTCTTCTTGACTCAGGTTTTGGAGTCAACCTAATATCACGAGAGATGTATCAAGCCTGGAACTTGCCCCAACTTAAGAAGAGCAATATCCAACTAGAGCTGGCAGACCAGTCCATCACCATTCCCTTGGGATTGGTGGAGGATATTGTTACCACTATGTGTGGTTGGTCATACCCAGCAAATTTCTTGGTGATAGAAGTCAACAACAATGAAGGGGACTTCCCAATCATAATGGGAAGGCCATGGCTAAGTACAATAGATGTGTACCTAGGGATTCAAGATCTTTCCTTGGAGATATCTACAGTAAATATTTATGGAAAGATCAAGATGAAGAAAGTTCCATGCATCACATACAGTGATTCATCGGGTGATGACATGGAGGAATGCACAACATCTCCTCCATTAAACAGGTGTGCCCTTGATACTGTGAGACAAAGATGTCTGTATGTAGCAACCACACAACCAGTAGTGGACACCCCGTGGTTGATAGCTAAACGAAAGAGCAACCAATCAACATGCATGGAACAAACTGGGGGTACAACTCATGTTAATAATGAAGGCATAGACACATTGGAGTATGAGTGTCACCAAGTTCCACCCCTTAATCTAAGAACATCAATCGGGAGAAGTTGGACACTTTTGAGAAATTCAAATAGGCGTTCATTATTTCAGATCTCTCCCCTTCCATTCAGTCATGGGGGAGATGGCCACCTATGTTGATCATTGGAGGCCCTCAGTTCTTCTTAAATTTTTTTTTTACACATTTTTGTTTTACATGTTTTTTTTTACAAGTTTTTGTTCTACACATTTTTGTTTTACACATTTTTTGTTTTACATCTTTTTGTTTTACAAATTTCTTTAACCTTTCTTGTTTTTGTTTTACAACATCGTTATACTTTTTCTTTTTGTGTGTGTATGATCCAGCCTGTAAGTTTGTCACCTAATAAGTGTTCTTCATGATGGTCTGAACTCTTTTCCACTTGATTGCTAATGTTTGGTTTTTACCTTTAAGTCATGATGTTGATACTAAGGTATGTTCTTTTGATATGGCAGGCAATGAGTCCACTTCATCCATCCATCCAAAAGTTCTATGGTCTCTCTCGGCTTGGAAATGTATAGTCCCTTTCCACTAAGAACTTTAACGAATCGGTGACTGGGCATTTCTCAAACTAAGGAAGGACTCAAGGATTGCAAAGGGTGTGACTTCAAGGAAACTTGATGCATTTGTGTTGGCCATTCTCTTGGGTGCTTGGATGTTTTCTTCTTGAGTTTTCTTGCCACTTCGATGTTACCCAATTATCGGGAAGCTGAGTAATAAAAATAACAAAGTCTTTGCATGGTGTGGTTCTCACGCATAAACACATAAAAAAAAAAATAAAAGAGAAAAAATTGAGAATTCAAAGCACACCCCTTAGACAAAATAATCCCTTGGGCTACAACCATTAGTTATGGAACTCAAAAATAAAAATGTTCCCTCTAACTAAGGCCCTTCTCGCTTCCCATTCTCTCCTCCTTTGTTTTGTCGAAATGGTGGTGACTCTCTGGAGGATGCATTCTTGTTACTTCAAGGGGATGGTTTAGCCGAATACATTGATGTGAAGTCACTGGATGTGGTTGGTTTGAGGCTGGAGTTGGAATGAGATTTACCAAGTCATATTAATCATGAAACACAAAAGGGGCTGTACACCACCTTGTTCTTGAGATTCCATTCCATTCTCTTCTCTCCATCCTTCTCTCCATTGTTCACCTCATTTCCAGTTGTATCATTCATGTATATTTTATTTGACGCATTGTTTTCTTTTTGGTAAATTCTTGCGGTTAAGACTTTAACTCTTATTTTAAATGACATTCCCAGAGCCTACAGACTCTTTGAATGTGGGCTTGTCAAGGCATTAAGGGCATGAGCCTGCTTTGGGAAGGACCCATTGAAATTTCTATTTGGTGCATCAATTAAATTCTTTTTCCTAACATTTTTGTAATTAATTTTATTTTGTTCATTTCCTTCTTGACATCCATATCATCGATGTAATCGTTATCTCTTTTTCTTCATCTTTCTTGTTCTTATTCTTTCTCCATTCTATCGCTACCAGAGATTTGTGATTTGTCATGGGGGTATGGGGCCCAATTTTTTCGAGTTTCTCCTAACCCCTACACCTTCGGTAGTCATCAATATTATATCTCCAGACCCGCAATCAACCATACCAAAACTCAACCAATGGACCTTTCACCAAAGCAAGGTATCAACTCCATTGGAATTTATTTACCCTTGCTAATATAAGACTGTGTTGTGTGTGCAGATGGTGATCATACAACAACGGATTGGATTTGGAGGGAACACTTGGAATGGAGCGATGCTGAAGCAGCTATGCAAGGAGCAAGATTGATGACGCGCTTACGGATGGACAACGAAAGGCACAATCTTGGCGTTGGTAGCAGCAAAACTTATTTCTCTCTCTCTTTCTCAGCTACCAAATGAGGCTTGATGTCAATGTAATAAGGTGTTCACTCTTGTTGTCATGAACACCAGTTTTGTTGTCTTGTAATGATGATCTGTTCACATGTCATTCCATTAGTTCCATTTGAGTCAATAATCCCATACCATCCTGATATTATTGTAAGGAACTCAAGGACGAGTTTTCATTTAGTCATGGGGGTATGATGGGACGCGATATCGCATGGGTTGCAATATCGCATCCCTCACGATATCGCGTACGCAATATCGTGTCTTCCCCCATGATATCGCTTACGCGATATCGTGTCTTCCCCCATGATATCGCTTACGCGATATCGCCGTGCACCGTCATATTTATAAATAAGAGGTGGCTTTCCCTTGTTTCCCATCCTAGGCTTAGACCGTAGTGAAACTCTAGCAGTTTGATCTCTCCATAGATAGAATATTTTCCATGTGCCTGCAGTAGGAACTCTAAAGTGAACGGATCTTTATTCAAGCAAACATTGTACCTGAACACAAGTTTGTGTACGGCAATAAAGATGAACTTCTTGGATAATCCTTGCAGTGCATGGAACAGGCTAATTAGGATTTTATTTACTGTTATTTGTTATTTTTCATTTACATGCTTTATTAGGAATTAAATCTTTCTCAACCCTTCTCTCCTAGTTAAGTGCCTCAATACGACCGCTTCAAGCACGTGCATTACACATGGTGATCCTAGCAACGATTAGCGTTTGGTAACCACGGTTGCATTGGTTTAGGGTGTGAATGGTAAGTGGGAGTGGATGCTGATGCTAGGTTAATTTAGACTTAGTTCGTTAGTTAGAGTTAGCCAATTAGTCTCTCAACCCTTCACCTCAATAGCATAGGAGATAAAACATAAAAATATATAAAAATCATATACCTCAGACTTAACCATACACCATGACAAATACAAGTAAGTTTGGGAAGACAACGAATAATTAACCTTAAGTGTTTCATGAGGCGTGTAGGCACTTAGTCTGTGGAGTTCGACGGAATCGTGCTTGTTACGCTCGTATTTGTATGGTTGAGTGTAGGGATACCTCGCCACTCATCACTAAGGTACTTACGACACCCATACACAACATGACTACAAAGTTACATGTGCAAAAAGGGAATTAAGCATCACACTACTTGAGAACGACCTAGGGAGTATGGCTAAATATGAGGTAGCCAATGGTTTGGAACCTTTCCTATGCAACCCAAATTGACCCATCAAGCTCACCCAATCTAAGTAAGCCATGTTGGCAAAATATTTACTTGCTAGGAACAAAATATAGGCCATGGCTAGTAGTATTGGAAAACATCTCATTGGAAATCCCAACATCAATGTTAGTACTTAGAGTTTCTAGTTCCATGATGAACTGAGCAAGCAAAGTGAAGATATTAGCATTCATGATGGTAGTGAGGAGGAGCCTTCTCATGTTACTCTTCCTACAAATCCTTTTCATCTACCAAATAATCCCATCATACAACGCGTGAACCTCATTGATTCATCAAACCCCTTTTAAGTTCCTGAACCACAAAAAATTTTTGTTTCACTACCCATTTCAGTTAGCCCTACTATCATATTTCTACTAACAACTAGTATGCCATTCGCATACATTGTCTTTCCAAATATCAACACTATTGATCAATTATTCCATCTTCCAAATCTCAATTTAATGTTCAATACTTTCCAACTAATATCACATATGCTACAAACCTAGTCAATTTAAGTGTCACTGCTAGTTGTTTGACTTGTATAACATGTGCCCTAGTATAGTGCACCTCAAGTTACCATCCTAGCCATTATAATGCCACAACCATTTTTACCCTCTTAAAACCTAATTTTGGGTAATCTTACAATTCCATCAATCCTTGGTTTTTCACTTGAATTAATGCTCTTGTTGTAGTCTTCACATCTAGGCTCCAGGTAAATGAAGATAAAATGTAAAAAGTCATAACACTATTGTCATTGTCGATCAAAGATGAGGTTTCTTACTTGGATGTTGGCTCACCATGTAGTGCTCACTAAAGAAAAACTCCAATGATTGGGTTTTGCCATGGCCTCTTGGTGTATTCTTTGTTATAAGGAGATTGAAACTACAATACACCCTTTCAAGGAATGTCTATTTATACAGGTTATAGATCGATTCATGCACATGTGAACTAGGATCCTATGGAATTAGTGTTGGGCAATGCTTACATAAGGGTCCATCATTTAAAGCCACTTGTATGAGATTTCATTATGGGTGAAGGTCTCCTAGGAGATTTGGCTCAAGCAGAATGCTCGTACTTTTTATGTAAAGTACCTAAAATCTTCCTATAAATGTGTCTCAAAAGCATTACCCAACTTTCACTTATGGGAAAACATCTATGAATGCATAATGACAATGTTTAACACTTGTGAATCCTTGTAAAATGAGCTAATGTGATGCTTATAAACTGTGTTCTTTTATATTTTTCAAATATGAACACCTTCTATTTTAAATGAACTTTACGATGTTACACATAACTATTTTTTGATTTTTAGTTTTGATGTCCTATAGGAATGCTTGGGGCTTTTTGATTGATCTACGTGTTCATTTGTTTTGGTGAAGGATTTTCCTCCCTCCATGATGATACTACTATTGTAATTGCTAATTTGGGGGTTCACCCCCCTTGTTATATAAATGACTAACTTTTCCTCAAAAGAAAAAAAAATTTCATCTAATATGCTATAAATT
Source organism: Gnetum montanum (assembly GCA_015680685.1). Taxonomy (NCBI): domain Eukaryota; kingdom Viridiplantae; phylum Streptophyta; class Gnetopsida; order Gnetales; family Gnetaceae; genus Gnetum; species Gnetum montanum. Next base: position 409,438 of record MNCI01021833.1, read on the forward strand.
GATAGAATGATCTTCATGAAAATTCTAAGCATAAAATTTTATTTATGAAAATTTGAAAAATTGGTAGTATTAAAATTTACGCATATTATTATTTATTTTGAAAAATTGGTTCTAGTTTTCAATAAATACATTTCAAATTCATTAAAGAAACGTTAAATAAAATTTTGTGCACCAAGTAGGAAACTTGATAAATAAAATTTTTTGGATAGGTTCCTCTATATTCATTTTTCTATCACACACTATCAATTGCTAAATAGAAAATCGATGTTTTTATGTAAACATGTTTAAAAAAAGTAAAAAAAAAAAAAAACATTTTGTGGTGAGGGTTTCAACATTGATTTGAGGCAACAAAGGGTCCAGCATTGATATTACATGCAATATTACTAGATTTAATAGGTGATCCTTCAAGAAAAACCACTACTCTTTGTCATTCTATAAATTGCATGATGATTTATATGAATCTATTACTCAAGAAATTTCTAAAAGGTATGTTTTCATGCAAATTTTGAGCTCTTTACCTCGTTCCTTAATTTTTTAGGTCATTTAAATTTGGGTTGAAAAGATTGAGGTTTAGATGTTGTCCATGCTCGTTATTTGTCAAACTTATTTTTGTTGGTAAAATTTGTTGATTCATTGATGGTTTCTAAGGCCCTCAATATTGATATTTTCAATCATCGTCATGCTTTATTGATTATTCAAAAGTGGACTCCCTCTTTTAATCTAGAATCTACTAAATTTCGAAAGGTTTCTTGTTTTTTTGAATTGTTGAATCTTCCATTAATTTTTGAAAAAGTTGAAAGGGATATTGTCACAACCTAAAAATTTGCATAAATTTAATTATTTAATTTAATGCGTATTATTAACTCTGTAGTGCTATAGATGCATTTCAATAGATTAGCTTATTGTTATTACTGTTATTATTGTTACTGTTGTTGTTAGTTTCCTACATAAGTGTATGAAATCTGCTTGATAGGGTATTTTGTTAAAGTTTTGTATCCTTTATTTTAGGGCTTAGTCATAGATTTTCTGAATATTTTATAATTAAATGTTGAAATCCAATTACCCTAGGAAATTTTTCTTTTTATTAGTTATTATACCTTTACAAATATTTGTCTAGGCATATTTAGTTATGTATATTCAATCTTTATTATGCACATTCAATTATGCATATTTACACTTAATTGTGCACATTTAGTTATGCATATTTTATTTTTATTATGCATATGTGATTATATAATACTCTATTCATGAAGCAAGTTTAAACCCTCACCTTACCCAAATCATATCTCTTATTACCTTTTTTCATTAAACTAGGATTTGGAGTTCATTTTTAATTATAATTAAATAATGCATAAATTAGATTTGTTAAGGAAGTATCTTAAGATGATGTCTTACCCAAAATCTAACCTTATTTTTGTGTCCAGGATATTCAAAAAAATAGATTTTGACCCTTGGTTCACAAGAAATGGAGTTACAATTTTCGAGATATCATGTTTTCTAGTTTATTAAAATACCATAAAAGTTTCGACATTTGAATTGGGTGATTGTGATAAATGAAGCCTAAGTAAGATTTTAGCATATGATTAGATAGAACACTTGATAAGGATCTTGTAAGTTTAAATGAAATCTGATTTGGAGTCTTAGTGTGTGTGTTACGGGTATTTGAGTGTGTAGAGAAGGAAATTTGGGAAAAGAACTTATGAAAATGATTTTTGGAAAAAATAAAAATCAAAAGAAGTTAATGCTATTAAGCACGTTCACATGAAAAAGTAAGGAAAAGCATATATGTTATATGCTTAACATATAATATATGTTAACAAAATTAACTTTTCTTCACTGCTTGCATTTTCTCTAGCTGCCTCTCCACTGCTTATTTTCTACTACCTTGTTTTTCCAAAACTATGTTCTATCACATTTTTCCAAAAGATACTTTTACCCTTTCTTCTTCATTTTGAAGTTGATTTTTAGCCTAGTTTCTTCTTGTAAATAGGTTGAAGCCTTAGATACATCTTGTCACAGTTTGTAGAAGGGTTTTGGGTGTGATGGGTTAAGCGAAGCAAAAACAAATTGAGAGTGTTAGGTAAAAAAGGAGGATGCTAAGAAGATTCTAGGAACTCTTCCAACAAAAATAGGAGATATTATGTTATGTTTCTTTTTATTAAGCTACTCTATATTGTTGTGGATTTTCTATTTCTCCTCTCTGCTTCTGATCTTTTGTTATTTTTCTATGATTTTGATTATTATGCCAAGATTCTATTGGGTTTTTGTCATTCTGGACCTTTTTTTTAAAATGAAAATCAATATTTTAATCCTTCCCATACCATTTTCTATCTTTTAGTGAATTTTTGGTATTATAGAAATTATGCGCAACTTGCCCTTGCATATTTTATGAATATTTGGGATCTTCTCATGACATAAACATGATTTTGTTTGCAGCCTTGGAGCAGATACACCAACTCGTGCACTCTTTCCAATCCCGATCTGCTACATCGGAATGTGTTATCATCATAATTTTGAGCATTTAGAGCTCCTTGTTGTTCTCCTGATCTTATAAACTCGCAATTCCTAAGGATTCCCAGCATTTGGTAGCTCTTTGGCATGTACTCCCTTCTCGGGCATGTACTCCCACACCCTGAGAGAGATTATGTTTCAAGATGTTTTCCTTTAACACTCGCATTTGTCTTTGTCCTCCTCCCTATTTACCCATCAATATGTTCAGATGTTGATCATGTACTTATTCTTATTTAATTAATAAAATTCTCTTATTGGGGTCCAACACCCCCCCCCAAAACATGATTTTGCGAGAATTTTCTGGAATTTGAACTTTTATGGATTTTTGGTTATTTTGGATACATTTTAGATTTTTGGAATGAAATAGTAATATTTTTGGGATAGATTTTTCTCAGTTGGTAGTGGAAGCCATGAATCTTTTAGATGCCCCTATCTACATGTAGTAGTGGAGTGTTTTTTTAGTGAGAATCATCCCATAGGAACAAGGGTTGTTGGATAAATTTCCTTCCTTGGATTTTGATTTATAAGTTCATGTGAGGCTAGATTTAGCTGAGACCATGACATTGAGCAATTAAGTCGAGTAATGTGTAGTGAGGCATAGTCAAGACCTATCCTTTCGATGATATGTATGCCTCGGTTGTTGAGGATGTTAGTAGTGAGGCTATTGCCAAGACTCAACCATGAGTGACTTGTTTAAGGTCACAAGGATAATCCAATGATAGTAGTGAGGCTATTCGAAAAGCTGTCAATGAGTTCCTTTGGCAGTGAGGGTAACCAAGACCTAGCCTTTAGAGATGCCTGGTTAAAATATACATTCTTTGGATTTTTGTTGGACAATTTGTGATATTTTTGGACATTAAAATAATTTAAAGTATAATCTGATGATAGTAGTGAGGTTATTTCAAGAGTTGTCAATGAATCCCTTTGCCATTGAGGGTAGCCAAGATCTTGCCTTTAGAGATGCTTGAATAAAATATACATTCTTTTGAATTTTTGGATTTCTTTAGATTTTTGGATTTCCTTAAGATTTTTAGAATATTTTGTGGCATTTTTGTACCTTGAAACATTTTGAAAACTTTTGTGGTATTTCTAGACCTTGAAACATTTTTGAATATCCAATTGGAAACCTTTGTCTAGCCCATAACTGGAGACTTTTGGCTCGGAACCTTTATGCTTCATGAAGAGAGAAACATAATAATCCTTCTTATTTAAGGGGTTCTAACTCTTCTTGTATTTTGATGCATAGAGCCTAGAGTAGGTAAGGAATCATTGAAAAAGGAACATAGGACAAACGATGGATCAATTTTGTACAACATGGACCTTCTAAACTTGAAAGATAATTTTTGTATAATTTGTAATTTGGTAAAATAGAAGCCTTGTATACCTTTTGGATATTTGGGCCATGTATTTTTTTTAGTGAATAAATAATAAAGAATGACATATATGAATTTACCGTTTGTGCCATTAGGACTATGAGATTGCAAGGAACATTTTTTCATTTCAACATGCATTATATTTTTTATTTATTATATATAAATATTTTATTTAATTATTATTTCTAATTTTATTATTTAATTTGATAAACTTCAAACATGAATAGCTTTATTTCTAGATGTTTGATTGAGGCAAAATAAGTGTTATTAGGATCATTTTTAATACACTATTTAATGATGTAACTAGTGGAATTTTTTAGCATCTACCTTTTTGTGAGTGTGCAATTCTCTCTTTTTCATTAAATAAATATTATTTAATTATATATGCAGGTATCGTAAAATTTTACTACTACGTTGTATTGTTCTACTATCCCTAATTAATCATTTTTATCTATTTTATGGCTTCCTTTTGAATTAGTAAATCAAGGTTAAATGTAGATCCTTGGGGTTTCGTAGCATCTCTATTAATTATTTATAGGATATTTTATAGATAATTAATAAGGGCATTACAAATATTATCTCTCGTATTAGGCCAATCAAGCATTTTGAAACCCTTGTTGCCACTAATTATTTTCACAGAATTCGATCTATGTAGAGAAGGTTGTTTATTATGCACACTAGTTAAATATATTATGCAGAGAAGGTTGTTTATTATAATCTTTTAAAGTCATATTACTATTATCATTAAGAGGGTCATATGTTGATTCGTATCCTTTTATGCTACAAAAAGAAAAAGGTAATGAGAGCACTAGTGTAGGGATACCTCTCTCAATTCCCTTTGTTTCTCTCTATGTTTGTGTATTTATAGGTTTCAAGCCTTTAGAAGATTTTTTGGAGGATTAGAAGACATCTTGGTAGAGGCTTGGAATTGACAAGAGATGTCTTACTATTTTAGCAGTCATCTCGAATGAGATGTCTTGTCTCAAAAGAAGACATCTTGCACAAGACATCTCCCTTGTTTGCAAGACATCTTGTTAGTGGAGAAGACATCTTGGAAAACTAGAAGAATGTCTTTCTTGAGAGCTGGGATTTGATAAGAGACATCTTTTCAAATGTTAGAGATGACCTATACAGCTAGGGAAACTTCCAAAAACACTTGTCCAAATTTGGAAAATAGCCAAAACAAGATGGAAAAAGATGAAAATATCCATGGAGAAGATGAGAAGACTTGGAAAACATCTAAAGAGTCTCAAATGGAGTTGAGAAAAGGTTTCTAGATTTCTTCTCTTTCATTTTGACATAAATATTATTGTATCCATCATTATAGAAGATAATAAGTAAGAAAGAGAGCTCTTGAGTTTGAAGAGTTGAGCAAGAGAGAGTGGGCGAGCACATTAAGTGAGTGCAATTGGTATTTGTAGCTCCAAGATCAACTTGTGGTGTGTTGGTCCATGTGTTCTACTCTCTTGTGTCTTACTTGTAAATTTAGATCTTAGTCTTAAGTAGATTTTCTATTGGTTGTATCTTGCATTAAGAACAACCATTGTGTGATTGTAGAACTTCATGGTCTCTAATATCGTTGAGTGTAATAGGTTATTGAAGGTTGTGGGTTTTGAGAACCTTGTTGTAACCTTCTAATAAATTAATTGAAGATATCTAGTTTTCTTATTTTTCTAGCAAAAAGATTTATCTTTGCATAATATCTGAATTTAGTATGTGAAGGTGATTTATTTATGGAGTGAACCTACTCTAACATTATTGGTATCAAAGCTATTTGTATTCAAAGCTTTGGAGCTTAGATTATGTTTAGTTTTGTATTAATTGTTACTTGGAAATTGGTTAAAGATTTTGTCAACTTCAAATGGCACTTAAGAAGAAATAGGTGCAAGCTCTGAATCGAGACATGAAGAGCATGAAGTCTACCTTTCAGATGATGTTAGTCTTACCCATATCCAAACATGTGGAGGTGAAGAGCATGCATATTCGAATGAAGAATTTTCACAACCAAGTGGAGACTAAGTGGATACAAAGGAAGGAAAATCTAGATATGGGAGTGTAGAAAACCATCAGCCAAGGATTCCAATGAAAGGGAATCCTATTCCTCATATGAGAAATCCAAGAACTTACATGCTGTTAAACACTTCTTCTCAAGGCAAGCTTGATGAATAAGATGAGACAAGACTTACTAGAGTATTTAGAAATGCTACTAGACTTTTGTATGTTGAGTTGAAGACTTTTAGTGATGTATATGGTACCAATGCTCTTGCAAGTTACCTGAAGGCATTGGAAAAGAATTTTTAGTTGGAAGAGATCGAATAACTTGAGGGTACATATTGCTAAATCCAGATTATAAGTTATGGCTTCTACTTTGTGATAAAAGAAGTCCCAACATTATGAAAGACGAAACAGTCAACCCATCAAAGATTAGAATCTAATGAAATATAGGTTAAAGAAAAAATTTGAATAGTCTCATCATAAGTAAGAAACCATTATGAAGTTGAGATTTCGAAGGCAATGTGATAAGAAGGTCAAAGAATTATACATCGAATTTTGTGATTTATTCCATCAAGTTATGGTAAATTGGGAAGAGTATGGACAAGATTTCATCTTTTTAGAAGGTCTTAAAATGACATATCAACAAGAGCTATCTTTTTATAAGCCACAAACTATTGAGAAGGCTTATGATTTAGCACTCAAGGCTAAGAAGAAATTAGGTGGATTTAGAAATAAGAACAAACAAACTTTTAAGAAAAGGAAAAGGGAACCAGATTTGAGAAAAGATCCAAGTCTAAATTTGAAGACAAGAAGGATAGCCATGAAAAGAAAACTGAAAAAGGTGATGAGAAGGACAAGGACAAGAAGAATCAAGACAAGGGAGGAAACAATCAAGGTAAAAACTGATAAAAAATCCAGTGTTTCAAGTGTGCAGAATGAAGATGTAAGCAATGGAAATGTCCACTTCATAAGGCAACCAAGGAAAAAGACGTACAAGCCATGGTGTTGGTGGAGACATTAATCCAAGGTCTTTAGAGAGGTAATCCTAATGTTTCAAAAATTGAGGATGTTTCTAAATTAAATTCTTGTGCATTCATGGGGAATGTGAATAAAGGAGATCATCTTAATAGAAAACTGTTGTTTCAGATTTGGGTTAGGTATTTACTTAGTGGGAAATGGATTCATGTTTTGATTGATGGGGAAGCCCAAGAAAATGTTATTTCTTCTAGGGTAGTTGTAAGATAGGGTTTAGTAATTAATCCTCATTTGAGACCCTATAAAGTGCTTTAGTTTTCTAGAGATTTTTCCCAAGAAGTAAGGGAATAATATATCTTGAGATTTAAAATTAGAGGTTTTCATGATGTAGTGAAATATGATGTGTTTTCAATAGATTATGTTGATGTAATTTTTGGTGACCTTGGAATTTTGAAAATGGTGCTCAGTTTGATGAAGTAAGAAATGTGTGGAGTGTAGCTAGACCTGATGGAATTCATGAATTGATTTCCATGATGACTGAATAAGTGAGGTAGCAAAGCTCACTTAATGCTTCCTTGATCCTTCTAGGAAAGAGGGAATATATTAAGGAACATGATGAAAGTAATTTTGGTTTTGTTTTTATGATAACAATTACTATTAACCATGATGATGTGCATGTTGAACTTCCTAAAGAAGTGCTAGGCTTGAAGAAAAAATTTTTCAAGGTATTTAAAGGGGAATTTGAGATGGATTACCACCAATGAGGAATGTACAACATTAGATTAATTTCATTCTTGGTGCTACCATTCCAAATGAGAGAGCTTATTGGATGACACCAAATCAAAGGGCTAAATTGCAAAGGCAAGTAGAACAGTGATGAATGGAGGATGTACATTGATTTTGGAAAAGTGAATAGGATAATAGTGAGGTACATGTTTCCTATTCCAAGGATGGATGATATCCTTGATATCCTTACCAATGTAAATATTCTTAGGAAAATTGATTTGAAGAGTGACTACCATCAAATTAGAATTAGGTTTGGTGATGAGTGAAAGACAACTTTCAAAACACAAGATGGATTGTTTGAGTGGTTAGTGATACCATTTGTGCTCACATATGCACTTGCTACATTCATGAGGTTGATGCATGATGTATTGAAAGACTTAATTGGTAACTGTTGTATTGTCTTTTTTGACGATATTTTTGTGTATAGCTATAATGAGGAAGAGTACTTGAATCACTTGAGGTTGGTGTGTCTTAAGTTGAAGGAGACACAACTAGTGATTAATATGAAGAAAATTTCTTCAAAAGGGAAATAAAATATTTGGAACATGTAGTTTCTAAAACTCAAATTTAGATTGAAGCTACTGAGGTGAAGGCTGTTAGGGATTGGCCAATTCCTAAGAATTTTGGGGAGGTAAGATCATTCCTTAGTTTAGTAGGTTTTTATAGATTGTTCATAAAAAAATGTAGTGGTATTTTGTAGCCTATGTTTGCCTTGTTGAAGAAAAATAAAGAATTTATATGGGATAATGAAAGCCAAGGGAGCTTTGACTTGTTAAAGGAAAAAATTACCAATGAACCGATGCTTGCAATTCTAGAATTTTAGAAGCTTTTTCAGGTAGAGGTGAATGCAAGTTGACTCGTCATTGGTGGGGTACTTTCATAAGAAAGTAGGCTTGTTTCTTTCTTTTTAGAAAATTTGAATGAGTCAAGGCAAAAAATATAGTGTATATGAGAAGGAGTTGTACGCTATTCTTCAAGAAATCAAGCATTGGAGGCATTACTTATTGTCCAAGGGGTTCACTTTGATGACGAACCACAAAGCACTTCAATTTCTAAAGTCACATAAGAAGTTGAGTGCAAATTCCTTGAAGTGGGCTACACAATTATGGGAGTTCAATTTTGTATTGAAGCATAAAAGTGGAAAAGCTAATGTGGTGGATGATGTATTATCTAGGATGCATATGGTTAATGTACCTCATGTGAAAGATATGTATGATTTTTGTTATTTTTATGAGCATGATGATGATTTTGGGCAAGTTTGAAGAAGCCTCAAAGAGCCATTGATGAGTAGGATAGACTAGTGAAGGGACTATCATATTCAGGATGAATTGTTATTTAAGAATGCAAAGGTATGTGTTCCTAATTGTGATTTTACGAAAAGGATTTTGTTTAAAAAGTATTGTAGTGGCATGGAAGGTCACATGGGAAAGGATAAAACATTGGAACTTTTGGGTAGGTACTATTTTTTTAGCCTTGTATGGCAACAAAAGTTTTAAAATTTGTGAATGAGTGGTTGACATTTTAGAAGTTCAAAGGAGGTAAAGGTGTGGATGGACACTATATGCCTTTGTCAATTCCCAAAGGTCTATGGGAAAGTGTGTTAATGAACTTTGTGAGTGGTATTCTAAAGACCAACAGTGGAAATGATACAAATTTTATTGTTGTGGATAGGTTCTCAAAGATGATACATTTTATTCCATGTAAGAAGATGAGTGATGCTTCTCATGTTTCAAATTTATTCTTCCACCATGTTGTGAAGTTGCATGGTATTCCTTTGAATGTTATTATTGATAGAGACTCCAAATTTACAAATTACTTTTGCAGGTCCCTTTGGAAGATTTTAGGGACAAAGTTGAATTTTTTGAGTGCATATCATCCCCAATCTTATGGTCAAATGGAGGTGGTAAATAAATCCTTGCTAAAAATATTAAGATGTATATGTAATGCACAGTCAAAAAAGTGGAAAAACTTGTTGTGTCATGCTAAACTTTCATACAATAATGCTTTTCATGTTACTATTGGCAAAAACCCATTTAAGATGAACTATGGGTTTTGTCCAAAGATGATTGACACTTTGAAGAGCTTTGATGGTGATGCGCAACTTAGTGTTGATTTTGTGCAAGAGATGAGGAATCTCCAGTCACAGGTAAAATAAAATCTTGAGAAGAAGGATGAAGGGAGAGTCCTCAAGAGGAATGAGGAGAAACAAAAGTCTAATTTTACTGTTGGTAACTTGGTTTAGATGCACTTGAAGAAGAAGCAGTTGAGAGATGTTAACTTCTTCATGTTGAAAGCTAAGAAGATAGGACCTTTCAAAATCAAGGCTAAGATTAATGATAATGCTTTTGAGATTTGTTTACCAAACAATGTTGGTATGTATTTTGTATTTAATGTTTCATATCTTGTGTACTATCCTGTACCAGCTGATGAGGAGATCATATAGGGTACCATCGATGAATTGAAGGAAGGTATTGATCAATCCAAGCCTTCAATGAAGAGAAAGATAATCATACTCAAGTAGAGGAAAGCTTCTAGCACTTAGGAAGTCAAGAGGCATGAAGATTTGATCCATTGGAAGGATCAGTTTACTGATGATTCTATATGAGTCCATGAGACCAAAATTCATGAATGGGGGATTACTTCAACTCCTACTTCCTTATTTACCTAAGATTACTTTTTGAAGGGTGGGAGAGCTCATGTAGGGACACCTCTTCCAATTCTCTTTGTTCCTTCATATGTGTGTGTGTTTGCCAGTTTCAAGCTTTCAGAAGGTGTCTTCATAGAGGCTTGAAATTAACAAGAGACATTTGGAGGGAAGAGAAGACGTCTTGTTATTTTAACAGTCATCTCTGACAAGGTGTCTTGTATTAGAAGAAAGCATCTCAAGGGAGACATGTCCCATTAATAGGAGACGCGTTACACAAGATGTCTTCCTTGTCTATAAGATGTCTCAAATAAGATGTCTTACTAGTGGAGAATATGTCTTGTCCTTGGAGAAGACATCTTAAAAAAATAAAATATGCCTTTCCCAAGAGTTGGGATTTCATAGGAGATGTCTTCCCAAGTTTAGAGATGACTCATACAGCAAAAGAAACTTCCAAAAACACCCGTCCCAATTTGGGAAATAGCTAAAGCAAGATGGAAAAGGATGAAAGAAACTAGGGAGAAGATGAAAAGATTTGGAAAACATCTAAATAGACTCAAATAGAGTAGAGGAAAGGTTTCTAGGTTTCTTATCTTCCGTTTGACATAAATATTGTTGTATTCACCATTATAGAAGATGATGAGTAAGAAAGATAGTTCTTTAGTGTGGAAAGTTGAGTAAGAGAGAGTGGATGAGAACATTAAGTGAGTGTAATTGGTGTTTGTAGCTCGAAGATCCACTGATGATGTGTTGGTCTATAGGTTCTATACTATTGTGTCTTACTTGTAAGTTGAGATCGTAGTCCTGAGTTGTAAGAGAGATTCTCTATTGGTTGTATCTTGCATTGAGAACAATCATTAAGTTGAGTAAGAGAGAGTGGATGAGCACATTAAGTGAGTGCAATTGGTATTTGCAACTCTAATATCAATTTGTGATGTATTGGTCCATGTGTTCTATTCTCTCTTACTTGTACATTGAGATCACAGTCTGGAGTTGTGGGAGAGATTCTTTATTAGTTATGTCATGTATTAAGAACAACCATTGTGTGGTTGTAGAGCCTCATGCTCTACAATATCATTGAGTGTAATAGGTTTTTGGATGTTGTGGGTTTTGAGAACCTTGTTGTAACCTTCTAATAAATTAATTAAAGATAGCTAGTTTTCTTGTTTTTTTAGAAAAAAGTTTTGTCTTTGCATAATATTTGGATTTAGTATGTGAAGGTGATTTATTTGTGGAGTGAACCTACTTCACGCATGTGAGCAACAATTTACTGTAAATGCTACTGAGGTTTATTTTGCAAATGTTATAGATCTTGTTAAGGTTTTTTCTATAGATGCTATAAATCCTACAATGATTTCTTCTACTAATGTTTCAATATTTAGTCCACCACTTTATTTTACTATTATTCAATAGAATTTATCTTCAAAGTTGGGTATGATGAAATTAGTTTCAAAAAATTATTCAATGACTAAGGGGAAATAGATATATGTTCCTTAGGTTTCACAAAATGATATTGTTGATTTAAATAGTTTTCAAATGGTTCTTCGTAATAAAAAACATTGAGGAAGTCTATCTATTGGTGATTGCATGACAAATCTTTAAAATGAACAACATGTTCAAAATATTTTAATTGCTAACAATTCATTTGCAACTATTGGTTAAGTTGTGAAGATAATATCCTTTGATAATATTGATTCTATTGACAACGTGGGGGCTTCCTCCCCCTCCACCCAATGTTAATCTTTTCCTGGAATGTGTGATTTCCTCCATAAGAGTGAAGGTTTTTAAGGATTGGTTGTAAGGATGAAAACCTAAAAAGACATACCCAAAATAGTTCTTGGAAGTGTCTCCATTATGCCTTAACCACCAGGCATGTTCATGTATGGTGGTATGTATCATGTATATATCATTATTTATCATGAAGGCTTGGCTTGTTGAAAACCATGCATGTCCATGTGAGGTAGTATGTATCATGTATGTATCATTATTTATCGTGAAGGCTTGGCTTGCTGAAAAATTCTAAGTATATCTTCATACAAATAGTTTAAAAGAGAAAAAGAAACTTGAACCTAACCTCTTACTCTAGGTTTGAAATGCATACCACTATGCTATTTGATTGGATGAGAATGAAATCACTTTTTATTTTATTTAAAGTATTCCTATGTCCTATTCCTATATGTCAGCGGGCCAAGGACACGTAAGCATGGATGATGATGGTAATCTAAGATGCATGAATTGACATAATGGACATAAATAATAGTTAAGGCATACTGGAGACACTTCCCCTTTTCTTTTATTGATTTGAAGTTTCTCCTATCAACACATGCCCATCGATGCAGCCCAACGATGATTCATCATACCCCCACAACTGATTGAAAACTTATCCTTGAGTGAACAAAAGGAGGATCAAGCTTCTTATAAAATTGGGTAGATATGGAATTATTGACTATTGATTGGCTAACTAATTAACTAACTCTAAGTGCTTAATTATATATATTTACATCATTTACAAAAATAGGTATTTATGAAAACAAAATTAAACACCCTTATAAAAACTAATAGATGGAGTTCCTCTAACGATCAAAGATGAAGAGAAAATCAAACAGTGCCATGAGGTGGAGGCTCTTAGGATGCTGATAGACCTTCTCTAGGCTATGGTCCCCATGGTGGTGGTGGTTGAGGTTGAGGCTACGATTGTCTTGCTGCATCTACTGCTTCTGGTGGAAGACAGAAGGTATCCAATAGTACCTTCATCTTCTCCTCCTTGGTCTGAGGATCATACCAAATTCACATGGCATCACCAATGTGAGCTAGTATGGGAACATTCCATAGATAGGGCATGGTTGGGAATAACTCCTTGATATTAATGAACTAGGTAGCGAATTGCTTATGTTCAATGTCGAATGTCGTGATAAGGTTTTACAACTCTCAGTAATTGTTCATTTGTTTGGCTAGGTTTTTAATCATTAATCATTGATTTGTGAAGTGAGCTTGGAAAAATTCAAGCTTAGCATTAGCTTTTTTGAGCTTTTGCTTCATGTCTTTGTGGTGCTTGAACTCTACCTCATACAAGAGGTATGAGCTGGCCATTTGTTTCTCTAACATTGACTACAACCTTTTGGCAATTAAAACACCACCAATTTTGGGCTCCTGTAGTTGAATGGTAGATTTGTCTAAGTATCAAAACTTGGGAAAAATTTTTCTAAGTTTGGTGTCATGCTATGCAGCGTAGACAACATAGCACACTTGAAGTCCTAATTTTTGCAAAATTTTTTTAAGTATGCCTGGTATGCTCCTCAGCACAGCCAACGTAGCACACACTTTTATGGCCAGTCTACACAAATGTCAAGCTAGAAGCAATCAAGGTTTGCTTAGGATGGACCAAATTGTTTGGCAAATTTTCTATTTCCTAGACTATCAAGCGTGTTACACTCTCTATCCCAGCTTGACACATCTCCTAGTTACCAATTCACCCAAGCACCAGGATAGAGTTTGTCAAAAGTGCTCAAGATGGAAGAAACAGTTTGGCAAATTTTCTATCTTTTAGGCTCGTCACGCTCTGCTACGCTACACAACGTAGCTAGCTTGACATAGGTTTTAGGGCCAAATTTTGTCTAAGTGTTGAACAAGAACTTGTTAAGCTATCTTGACATGGAAGATGCAGTTGGCAATTTTTTGATTTCCAAGGCTGCCTGTCCTGCCACACGTCAAAGAGTGGTCAGTGTGCCATGAAGAAACATTGGAAATTTTGGTAAAATTCATCAAGTACTAGTGCTACACTCTGCTATGCTGCGCAGTGTAGATAGCGTGATGGGTGTAGCAAGTCAAAATTTGCAAAAATTTTACTTTGCAAAAATTTTACTAAGTGTTCATGCTATGCTCTATCACGCTATGCAATGTAGATAGTGTGACATGTGGAAAATGTATTTGAAAGCCTCCGAAAACTCTCAGAACTTGGCATCGACCTTCATTTTAGCTTTGATGTCCCTTTAATGGCTAAGATCAATAGTTTTCCTTGCTTTTGCACTTCCCATTGATCCCCAAAATTGTCCCTATGCTTGAACCTACTTAGAAGAGGGGGAAGATGTAGTCCTAGAGTGTAGACTCCAAGTTGCATTTGTTTTGACATTGTTTGTAGGTACATGGTGGTCTGTGGTCACAATTTGGTAGTTTCTGAGTTTCCATTTTTGTCCTATAGAGCATAACACTTTGAGCTAAACACTTAGAGGGTAACATTTTGAGCATAACATGTCAGGGTGACTTGTCCATGCCCATGCTACGTGGGACCTAGGCCACGTCACACCCAGTCTACATCTCACATCAACCCTAGCCTTATAAATACCCTGACGATCAACATTTTAGTGGTTGGAAAATTCTTCAACCATTGAGCATTTGAGCATTCCTGGCATCTTCACTCTCTTGCACCCAAGCACCTGAGCTTGACATCTTGGCAAGTACCATGACACTGTCTTTCTTGCACTCGCACAGCATGATGACTACCAACCCAGTAGGTTCAACCTTCCTTGTAGCTGTCAACATTGTGTCTTTGATGTCCTAGAGATTGTGATCACACCGCTACATTGTCACTGTGCCTGTTTGACGTTGCGTACCAGTTTCACACACTGATCAATCAAAATTTATGCTCCCTAATTCTTGGGCAGTGCATTTCTCACTTAAACTCTTATTCCTTCAGCATTTGTTTCAAATTTTAGCATAATTTCCTACATTTTCCACTATTAACATGCATGTTAGCTTATTCATGTTACTATTTTTGGGCTTTTACAAATGGTTATTTTTACACCACGTAAGTTCCTGTTTGATCGACCAAACCATTCAGGGCACCTCATTTCCATTTCTTCTAGCACAGACCTCGCACAGATTTGACGTTAGCCTATGGACCTCTCGATGTTCTAGCCACTAATGTTTTTGGATGTCATAATTTTTGGTGGTAGAAGGAGGGCCTCCCATTCCTTTTATGTGCAAAGGGTAGTCCCACATGCTTTTTGCACCCCCATTACTAGCAGCAAGCTAGCATAGACGTAACATCCCTGTGAACCTGCCACAGCAATAGCTAGATTATAGGCCAGTGTAGGAGTTGTCTATGCTCCAATTGGTGTAGACTAGTCATAATTGATGGTTCCCCTAGAACCTCGTAGGATGAAAAGCCCAAACTATTCACTACATCAAGCTCTAAGTATTCTATATAGTGTGACAACTCAGTGAGCATAACAGTCCCTTAGAGAGTGACAAGTGTAATAGCAGAGATAACTATTTTTTCAGTGTTTCCAGACTTAGCCATTTTTGGCCTGTTTCCTTTACAATTTTCATACTTATCCATTTTATTTCAAATTTTCTGCACTTAAACATTTTTTGCAAGCATCTCTTTTTCTCACGTCTTTTCTATGCAATGAAAATGAACCCTGTTAATACCTTGGGTGTTACCTTGAGCCTATAGGTGGCTCACCCCATTCAACACATGATAGACATCGAGTAACCGCCTAGCCTGGTGTGACCACAATGGCAGTCTGTTAGACTGTGGCATTAATCACTTGAACACACGACACTTGATGATGAACGATAAAACTTTTTATGCACAAATTTTTAGGCAGGCCTACCATTGGACCATCAGGAAATGGAAGAAAAGTGTAGTTTCGAAATTATCCATCAAAATGGAAGGGAGTTCCTTCCCACCCCTAGCATGGTTATACTGCTCACTGAAACTTTCAAATGGATTTTGGACCAACATGTCAAGATGAGTGGGCCAAAAGAGCGAGACTCAGCATCCAACTATGATGAATCCCTGTAAGATGGGAAAGAGGAGTTTGAATCCCATTCTGATGGTGGTGTCCCGCTCTACATCTCACCCCCATAGTCTACCTCTTTATTTCATCTGCAGTAGTGGTAATCTTTTACTTTCTTTGAGGCAGTTGTGATGCTTTCGTAGCCCAAATCTTCCCCAGTGGTAGCCAACCACAAAATCCTGTCTATGTAATAGAACATAGGGTCTTCTGCCTCCTTTCCCTTCATTATTTCCTCACAATTTGTTTAGTCCTCACAACCAGTGTTTGTGAAACCAATGTTGCCATATGTGCACACTATGCCCATATCACAACCATAAACGAGTCACATTCCCATTACCCCAACCATATCAGTCCCACCACCAACAACAACCTCAGCCTTAATTACGTGGTGGGCCCCAACATCTGTACCCACTGTTCAACTATCCCATGTGTTGTAGTACACGCAGCAACAAATGTACAAAGCATCACACATGGTGGCATAGCCCATAACCAGGTTGTGAGCTGCCTCGACGACACTACCCATGACACAACTGATGCAACCCTCTATAACATCCTTGAGTTTGGACCAAGCATTCCAACTTATCTAAACTCTCACAAAAGAGGTTGAGTGGCTTAAAGTAGCTAACTTAGAGATGTTTCACATAATGGACTTTTACCAAGATAACCCAATCAGCTCTACGGTTCCTCCACTGACATTGCCTCCTGAGGTCCAAATTCCCCAGTTCACGAAATACAATGGTAAGGGTGACCCAAATACTCACTTAGTCACTTTCTATTCCAAGTGCTTACTATTGCAAGTGTGGCCACATGAGATTATCTGTGTTTTTGCCATGTCTATGATTGGCAAAGCTTTAGATTGGTATCACAGGCTTCCTCGAGCATCCATTTCAACTCTGGAGGAGTTGCTAAGCCAATTTGTAACCTACATCAAGTACAACTTGAAGCTGAAAGCCACGTTGGACTAGCTCATGAATGTTAAGCAAGGAGCGCTAGAGCTAGTGTAAAAATTCATACAACATTGGAGTACCTCAATAAATGAGATTCATAAGAAAATTGTTGAAACCCACCTGCTGGCCATTTTTAAGGGCACAGTAAATGATTTCATTAAATCAAAGCTATACTATTTAGCCTTGCATTCTCTTAGCCCAGCTTTTGCTCAGACAAAGAGCATATAGGATGCAGTGGAGGCCAACAAGGACTTGGCTTACATAGCCTACAAGAATGCATATGCAAAGAGAGACAAAGAAAAGGGAAAAGCCATGACAACCACTATGGAAGTTGTGGTTGATTAAGCCAAGCCCAACAACAATAAGTAAGTGGCTAATGAACCTAAGACCCTAGCCAATAGCAACAAAACATCAGGTTCTTGCAACACAAGAACCAACCAACCTACATCATCAGTAGCTACAGGGCAAGCTCCCCCAAGGTCAACTCTAAGCATAAGGATCACTCAAAATACACCCCTTTACTAATGAAGCCATCAGAGCTTTTGGATCAATTTCTTAGTGCTGGGTGCATCCAACATAAGCAAATGTCAGAGGATGCTCGTAAACACCACGAGAGATACTGTGAGGTCCTTCAAAATCATTCTACGATTATGCCCAATGAGCCTCTGGTACCCAAAAATTTTAGACTAGACCAATTCTGCAACTACCATTTGTTGCATGGTCATGACACAGATTACTACCTAGTGGTAAAGGATGATATTCAACACATGATCAATCAAGGTAAGTTGGTCCTTGATGAAAGTAATCCTGTCCAGTTGGAGAACTAGTCCATGAAAGTTTATAAGGACTCATTAAACACTAGCGGTGTAGGCTATATTATCAATGTCATTAGCATTGATGATCATGCAGAACCAACAGATAAACCATTTGTGGTTTGTGTGCCCCCTGGTAACATTGAGGCTTCAACGTCAACTAGGCCATAGGCCCCCTTTGTCATCAAGGCACCATCATGGGTGCCCATGACATCCTTTGTGGTTAGGGCCCCATAGCATGTTGCGACAACAATAACCCAGACACCTTTTTTCATAAGGGTGCCAAAACATGCAGACCCCCCATCTGCCCAGGGTTTGGTGGAGGGGAATGCATCATGATTTGCTCGCCTAAAGAGACGTGATGAACATCTAGCCGACAAGATGGCTAGGGAATGCATAGTGCTGGGTCCTCCCAAACCTACCTTGTTGTTAGTCGTTCCCATGGCCTCATCATCTCAGGCCACCAACGTAGATATGCACACTTAACAAGCAAGCACTAAGGCTCAAAGGTCCACTGCCCAACCAAAAGCCAAGTCTCCTCCTTGAGAAATCCATTTCTTAGGGTGCATGGAGGAGATAAAAACCACCAAACAAGTTGATAGTGGGAAAGATTTTCTAGATGCACTCACACAGGTCAAGTAGGCTCTAAACCAAAAGAATACAACTTTGAGCCTGTACGACTTACTTATGACCTCCCCTACTCATCGTGAGGCCTTGGTTCACATGTTGGCATCCATTCCTATTAAGGAAGACATGGGAGCGGATGAAAAAGCTATCCATGCAGTGATACTCCTGCTAGCAACCAATGAGCCAAGGTTAACATCTTTGACCTTTCGTGATGAAGTGATCAAAGCTAACCCTAAAAAAGGTCAAGTATCCATTGCACCCATGTTTATAATGATTCACGTGGGTTAGTACAAGATACGAAGGATGCAAGTAGATGACGGGGCAGTAACCAACGTTATCCCATTTCCCATTGTCAACAAGCTGGGTTTGGTGGATCAAATTAGGCTAACAACAATGACTTGTTTAAAATCCTTTAATGGAGCACACATGGTTGTCAAGGGGATAGTCACGGTTGGCTTTCATGGTAGGGGAGAAATTCTCCACTAATGTAGAATTTATAGTGGTTGAAGAGATGCCTAGATTCAACATAATCTTAGGGAGGTCCTAGTTAGCCTAGCTATGGGTTGCTTCTTCACTAATCCACCAAGAAATCATTGGGTCCTGTGCCTTCACCTGGAGCCTACGCAAAACAAAAAAAGTGAAAAAATAAACTAGTTAATAAATGCGATAACATGCGAAATCATATAGACAATAATAAAGTCAGTTAAATTGACCTGAGATGGACCCACGTCCATATTTGGGGTAATCCTATTGAGGCTAGCCTCTAGGCGTTGGAGGATCTCCTTCTTTGACATGTGTGTCCAATCCTCCTCTCCCAAATCAATGCTTGCAAGGATCTTCCCTTTCTCTATGGTTGTTCATACGGGCGGCTTTGGAGAAAATGTGGCAGGTGTGACCTCTCTGGAAGGAACAACGATCTCCCTCTTTAGGGACTTACTAACCACTAGATGGTCCATGAACATTTCGTAAGCCTATGTTGCACTGATGGTGTCAAGGAATATGTCGTGACATTGACACTCCACATATTCATCCTTGTACTTATTACGATAGGCTGCGTGTTCCATCTTGTAATGATACTTGTGATTTTTCTGAGTTTGTCCCCATTCATATACTTTAGCACTATAATCCTTCCAATCTTGGTTCTTCCAAGCTAAGAGGTCCATCTACAAGCATTGTTCAATGACCTCACAAGTAGCCTTGTTCTTGCCCCTAACAGTAGACCAGTACCTGGCGTAGTCAATCTCAGCCGTACGCCAACTACCATCCGATTTATCATGGGTCATCAGGAAGTTGTACTGCGACTGCAAATCTTCCAATTGGGTTGCCTAGTTTGCCTTTTGTTCTTGAAGCTTTTGCACTTGTTTCTAGAGCTCCTCGTTCATGCGCCTACACACAATGATTGTGCAGAGTGTAGTGCGTACTTACTTACCTCATCATATACACGACGAGGCACCTATTCTACCTTAGGAGGGAACTTAGGTACAACATCAACCTGGACCACTCTCCTTGGGTCCCATTTAATTCGCGAGCTTGTTATACCAAGAGGTGAAACATTAGTCATAAGACAAAGCAAAAAAGCCAAAGAGAAAATAAACATACCTATCTTAGGATCTATTTGTTTTAGGTGGTTGATCATGTCATTCACTATGCCTTGCACGAAGGCAAACTTGTTTGGAGTTTCTGCCTACGGTAGTGAGTGGAAAGTGGATGTAGATTCAGAATGCTCAGTAGAAGCATCACCTGTTATAACACAAAGCATTTTAGGGTTGTCAAAATAAAACAAATATATATATATATAAAGAGGGAGACAAAGAGCATAATGAAGATGGCGATGCAAAGCTCCTACCCAGCAAACCCTTAGGGGTAAGAGTGGGGGGATTGCCCATATGCATAGCTTCAAACAAGTGATCAAACTTACTATCCTCTAATTACAACCCCTCTTCTTCAAGTTGCTTCAAAACTTTAGCAGCATCCTCATCTACCATGTGTCCCTCGGGTTGAGGGACATCATCCTCTAAGGGCTCCTCTTTTGTTACAGGGGCCCTCTTGCCTATGTTGCACAAATCTAAATTAGAATACTCAACAAATATATATATATATATGGCATAACACTAAATAACACATGCTTATTGGAAAATTTTGATCATGCGTCATTAAGTTTGAATTGCAGTTTTTTGCCCCTTTCTTCAACTTCTCATGTAGGCTCCCCTGCAAGGCAGGGCTTCTTGATTTGCATTGTTGACTTCACCGTCTCATTGATGAGTCATGCCCCCCTTACTACATTACCTATGTTGGTGGGTGGAGCCTCTCTAGCACTGTCACGTGCATGGTAGGATGGCCTTGTATGGCCCTTGGTAGTCACTAAAAAAGACTCACCAATAGGCTCTGGGGGGTCCTATGACCGTGTCATACGGAGCAAATGATAGATCCATGGCTTGGATATCTGGATGTGATCTTGCACCATCCATTGCCCATCTTCATGAACCACCAAGAATTCCACAAACCTTTGCAGGCACACTACAAAGAATGTAAAATGCATGTGGGATCGTGCCTCGAGGTTGTCATGAAGTTTGACAATTTCAACTTGCAAGCTGTCGGCAAGGTATTTGGCTAAGTTATATTGTATCCCTTCCTCTATTATGTCTCTCGTTACCCAAGTTTGCTCCACCCCAAGGACCTTTCCTTGAGAAAGTAGCTTAGGAAATGCATGAGCTCAAAAGACAAGATAGAGGTGTTGGGCCACCAACAATTTCACTTGCTTCATGGGTATACCCTTGTGACCTTTCTTAGTGCCTTGCCACTCTTTAATGTCTCCTTTGTGGTTTAGCTCCTTATTGGTTTTCTCACCTACCAGTAGACCTTTAGAGGGGATGTTAAAGAGATCTGAAAAAAGTTCGTCTGTGATCTCAAAGACCAGTCACACGTTGTAAACTCGTGTGTGGAAACGGTCAACCCTCTCAATGAAAGAGTCAACTAGGATATGTTTGGGTTCATGGCCAAGAAGAGGTCCATGAGCCTAGCCTGTTAAAGATTTTGGGTTACCCTTGAGGGGCCTTGTTGCACAATTAGCACTGCAAGCTGTCAACTTTACCATACTTGAAGAGGAGGTTGGCCTTAGTGCATCTTGAGAAAACCATTGTAACCTCTTTGGACTTGGCTGCAGCTACAATAAACAAAAGTAGAATCAACAATGTGATAAAAATGTAAAAATCAAAAGTGCATGAAAATAAACAAGTGATACAACTTACATGATACAAACGGTGTGTGGAACGATGGTAACCGAAACCTCTTCTACACTTGGTATCTAGGATGCTGACTCAACGTCCACCTAACCGAGATCCTAGCACTTCATATTGGATTTGGTGTACCTATTAGGGTAATTCGTCATATTTACTCCAATTTGCCCTGTAACACTAGCATGCATGTTCTTAGTGAATGAGAACTCTTATAGGGCTGTTTGGACCAGGGCTAATATCCCCTCTCCATCATGGAGGCCATTTGCATCAATAGAAAATCTAGCAATAGACAAACAGGCAGTAAGCATTCTAGGTCATGAGACAATAGGTAGTAAAAAAAAATCATCACAATAGGGCTCACCCTCCAGCATAGTAAACTATCCCAAGTGGGTTCTGGAAGGCTATGTGCACACAACAGGCAAGGAATACAGTGTTATATTTATGGTAACATTGGAAATTGGACATCTCCCAGATCCAAGACAAGAGCCTGAGGCCTTTTGGGTGCTAGCTCGAGCTCCCTGTCCTTTTGCCTTCAGTAGGTTTGTTTGACATGAATTTCAAGATGCCTCAGTTTTCCCTAGGCAACAATGTATGGACTATAACACCTGCTACTTTAGTTGACAAGTGTGACCATATGATCACATTGAAGTGCCAGAGTAGGAATTCTAAGAGTTCCTATGTACCCTTCCGAAACCAGACTGCTTAGTGTCCCACACATGCATGTGGTGCAAGAACATTTGGCACGAGATCGCTCATACAACATAGGATCCCCACCAGTTGAACCACGATGAGAGTTGGTTTCAGCAGGATCTTGCAATGCCACAGTAATGAAAGTGTTAGTATTGGAAAAGGGTAACAAAAACAACAAAAAAATAAAATAAGATAAAAAGAAAACATAATTTATTACATGCAACATACTTAACTTTTCCCCAAGCCCCATATGGCAAGGATGTTAGCATCACCATCTAACGTGCTTGGTTCCAAACAGGGCACAACACTAATACTTACATTTTTTTCGAATGTCACAATATTAGAGAAAATATCAAAAAAATTTCTAATTATTGGTCACGCTCTCTACTGAGTGTGATGGTTGCAAACTCAAAAATTTTCTAACTATTGGTCATGCTTCCCGCAAAGTGTAACACTTTCCAACTAGAATTGTTTCTAAGTGTTGGTCACATTGCCAGGAAGCATAACAACTACAGAGTTACTGGAAAAAAGTTGCAAAAAATTTTCCAAGTGTTGGTCATGTTCCTAGGGAGCATGATGACTGCAGAACAAGCAAAATTTTCATAGTATTGGTCACACTCCCAGGGATGCTCTTAGGGATGCCTAGAGCTTGACATACATGACCCTTGATCACTTTGGTTGAGTCTTGTCCCATGATGCAAGACACCAAAAACCCTTGTCCTGCACTGTGGCATGGGACACTCGTGAAACCCCTGTCCTATCCCATGGTGTGGGACATCGCAAAAAACCTTGTCCCATCCCATGGTATAGGACATGTAGAGAACCCTTGTTTAGCAACATGGGATGTAAAACATCCAAACCCTCAAGATGTGCTACGCTCATGGTACATGTAAAACCCCCATTCCATCCTACAGCATAGGACATTACAAAAAACCTTGTCCCATCCCACAGTGCTCAATGCCTAGCATCGTGGTGCAGGATGCCCACAGACCCTCGATGCCAAAACAAAAAATGGAGCAAAAGAGAGGAAAAAGAAATGCACAGTGTAGACTTCCTCCCTGGCCATGACACAGTGGTTGTAGCAGTGGTGATCCCTGCCCATAGTAGGTTGCCTTCTAGACACCCAAAACCCAAAAGGCCCAAAAATGCATAGAAAGTAGGAAGGAACAAAAATCATGAGTAGAGCATGACAACCTACCTAGCAGATGGTGTCTCTTGGCATTCTTCAACGCGTGCCCTGGGAAGATGTCGTAGGGTGCATTTGCCTTCATCAATGTTGGTGAGGCCAAGTGTCTACGTTTGCTCCTACATGCCATCTTCAATTGCTATGCTTTGGCTTTCCTATTGTCAAGATCTAGCTTCCCTATGTGGTTGCTATGCTTTGCCTTGGTTGTGCTATGTTCGGATGAATGTTGGCTCTAACAATGAAAATGATAGGTTTACCATGGGTAAAACCTATATTTATACCCTTTAGGGTCAAATGACACATTACCCTCCCGAGATGTCTTCTGTCTCGCGTGTAACACGGAACGCTTCATGCCCCACACGTAACGTGGAACGTCCCATGTCCCATGCAGCATAACACCCAAAGTGAGAAAAATTTTATAAATTTTTTAGTTTCCTACACTTAGAAATTTTTTTACATTTTTTCTGCTTTCTTGACAAACGTTCAACTCAGTCCCACATTTCAAACCTTTCAAGCTTTACTTAGACTTATACCCCATGCATAGTCTATGGTCCACTACAACCTTAAACTAGAAATTTTATGGCTAATTGAGGCCATAGAAAATAACTATATATATATAGACAAATTGTTTTACATACTGCATAGTTAATCAAGTTTTCATATCATTGCCTTCCTTATTCTATGCATTTCGCTTTATTAAAACAAGTGTTGCTTGATATTTTTCTGGTTATTTTGCAGGATCTCTTGAAAAATGAATGCATATAAGAGTCTTCATTCACCCTTAGTCTTGACTGAACCTTATGGAAAACTCACTAAATGCTAGAACATAAAATGTTTGGACTTCGAACTGCTTACCTATGAAACCAACATAACATCCCTAGAGACATTGCTAAATTGGCCAGAACATCTAGTCTGAGCTCTAGACTTAGAAGTAGGTGATGTAACTAAGTCTCCCCTCATAGAAGTCCCTATAACAACATGCAAATGTGAGGCGAAAACATTGAAATGTAGTTCCTTGTTAGAGCCTCAAATCCAGCAAAACATCTCTAAAGTTCTTAGTGACAATGTCAAGGCATTCACATGGTCCTACGAGGACATGCTAGGCTTAGACTCATGTATAATATAACATAACATTATCCTAAATCCACTCGTTAAACTAGTTTTAAAAAGGCTCATAAAGTCAAGCTTGAGGTCGCGTTGGTTGTCCACGATGAGATCACTAAGCTTTACAAAGCTGGTTTCATTTCGGTAGTTGCCTGTGCTGATTGGGTTTCGAACATCGTAGTTCGCCCCAAGAAAAACGGGAGTATACACATTTGCATAGACTTCTGGGACCTAAACAAGGCAACCATTAAAGATGATTTCCCATTTCCTAGTATTGACCAACTCATTGATACTATGGTCGATCATGCCTTGTTGTCCTTCATGGATGGGTTCTTGGGGTACAACCAAATTCACATCAACCTAGAGCACTAGCTTAGCACTACTTTCATGAGCCCCTAGGGTACATTTTGTTATACAATGATGCTCTTTGGACTAAAGAATGCAGGGGCAATGTATCAATGCGTAATGACATACATATTTAGCGACTATCTATTAGACTTGCTTAATGACTACATTAACGACATAGCAATTAAGTCTAAAGTGGCTCATGACCATGCTGATGACTACATTAATGACATAACAATTAAGTCTAAATTTGGCTATTGTGGCTTCCACTCTGGGGGATGCAATCTCCACACTAGAGGTGGAGTTTGCTGGTGGGGGGGTGTTGGGGGTGGGGGAAACTTCCATGTTGAGGGGGGAAGGTTTTCAAGCTGAGCATGTAGCCTTCATGCTGGGGGTAGGTGAGATCTTCCTCCTTGCAAGTGTTTCTAGTGTAGAAAAATCTATATCCTCCATAAAACCCATCAAATTACAAGTTTTGGCATTCCAAAAGGCATTTTGACCTTCCCAAGCCCAAATATAGATACTAGACTTCTTTTCACTTGGGGAATGAGGCTTTGATCACTTATGAGGCATTTTTCAGCCCCAAAAGTATAAAGTATGTGAAATTGACTACTATGGGTTACAATATTCACATTTACAATGAATTTTTGCATTGAGTTTCATGGGGTGAAAGCTACATGATGAAAATTGGCTATAACATGCAAATTTTTGTGTTGTTTCAATGGCCCTTCTTTGTTGGTGTTTGGAGAATTAACTTAAGAGGCATCGATAAAGAATAAAAGATACCACTGCATATCATAATGCTATAATGCACATAGGACACATGAGATGATAAAAAAAACAAGCTATTTAGGTTACCAATGCTACTGATTTAAGGTCGTGGTTGGCCGTGGTACCAGTTTAAGGCCCTGGCAAGCCGTGTTGCCAGTTTAAGGTTGTAGTAGACTATGTTTTGAGGCTACCAGGCTATTAGATAAGCTTGGGTGTCAATTGGGGCTATTTATATGCTTCTTGGGCCTAAGAATCAAGTGTTTTAAAGCTTCCACATTGGGCTTAGCATGGAAACAAGGACCCTTAACATGGAAACCAAGAAAAATAAGTTTTAGGATGCTTAGAGTTTCAGAATTAAGGTTCTAGGACCTTCCCATGGAAGTGTAGGGTTAGATCCATCAAAATTAGACACTCCAAATCTTTGTAAAGGGAAAAAAGTAGGTTTTAAAGCCTTACCCCCATCGTGCCATGCCCCCCCAACCCCCCCCCCCCTCCCCCCCCACAATATTTCCACACTAGCCATTGTGGAAGAAAGGGGGCTTAATGTGGAAAATCAAGATTCAAGCCAAAATGGGGGTCAAACATGGTCAAATAGGTAGCTAGGACCCAAATCTTAAAGCTATGCATCCTTTGGCTTCGTTTCAAGGTAGTTTGAGGTAATTTTGAGTATCAAAACATGTTGAAATGCCTCTTCCCCCCTTTTTCCATGTTGAGCATAGTATCTTAAGCATGGAAGAATGAGGGCAACACTTGTCTTGTGGATTTAGAATGGTTTAAGAGCACTTTGACAAGGTTTCCAGGCCCATAGGGCTATAGACCATGATTCTACAAGTTTCTGGTTGATTTCAAGCATGTTTAAAGGCTGTTTAAGGGAACTTAAGGTCTTTCCCCCTATTTCCATGTTAGGGGAGTTACTCCACTATGGAAGATTGGGGGAATGGATTTTGAAGATAACAATGAGGTTAAACAACAAAATTTCAAGGCTATGAGGTCATAGGCTTCTATGGCATAGATTTCTGGCTTCTGGGAGTGTAATCTTGCCACTAGAAGTGGAAAAGTAGCTTTTCCCCCTTATTTCCATGCTGCATAGCATGGAAGGAACCTCCTCCAATGTGGATGAAGTAAGAATCCTAGATCTAGGCCAATTCGAGTCACAATTGACCATGCATGTTAGCCTCCAAAGTTGCTAAGGCTAAGGGCTATATCTCCATGTTAAAATTTGATAGTTTTGAGTAATCCAAAGTGGTTTTTTCAACTTCCCCCTCTTTTTCCATGCTAGGACTAGGGAGCTCAGCATGGAAAACTAGGGGGAACCATCTTTTGGCCATCTGGGATCAATTTCTTGAGGTTTGAAGGCTCTAATGACTACTAATAGGGTTCTAGGATGCATGTAAGATCATTTGATGTTATTTTGAGGTGCTTAGGAGCTCTAAACAAGTCCCCCTTTGAGATTCCACACTAAGGATACTATGCTTCGCAAGGAAAAAGGGATCCCCAGCATGGAAGAATCATATATCCTAGATCTGGGCTAGTTTTTGCCTCAATCAATTATGCATGCATGTCTCTAAGTTTTCCAGGGTTTGAGTACTAGGGTTTGAGCTTAAGTTTGGCAAGTTTGGAGGTTTCCTAGAGGGTTTTTGAGCTTTCCCCCTATTTTCCACACTAAGGATAGTATGCTTAGCATGGAAGACTAGGAGGAAGCAATTTTTTCACTTTCTGCATCATTTTTGGTCATGCATGTAGGTCTCCAAGGTTGCTAGTGTTGAATACTAATGCTTGGTATCAAAATTTGGTCATTTCAAAGGTTAATGAGTGGTTTGCAAACTTTTTTCCTTTTGTCCATGTTGGGGTTTCCATGCTCAATGTGGAGGATTGAGAGAAAAGGCCTTCTGGCAACTTATGATCAATTTTGATAGTCTTTAGGTTCTAAGAATATGTAAACAAGGTTCTAGGACACACATAGGTCTTTCTAGTGTTCATTCAAGGTCTCTAGAGGCTATTTTGAAGTTTCCCAAAAGTTTCCCTCTTTCTTCCATGTTGGGTAACATGGAGGAGGTGGTTCTCAATGTGGAAGAACTTAGGAACCTTCATTTTTCCCATTTTCCATTATTTCTAGCTATGCATGCAGGCTTCTAAGGTTGCTGATGTCAACTACTAATAATTGATATCCAAATTTAATTTTTTGAAGGGTTATTAAGTAATTTTTGAGCTTCCCTAACTTTTTTCACATTGGGGCTTCCATGATGAGCATGGAAGATTTGGGGAAAAGGCTTTTTAGCTTTTATGTTCCAATTAGGCTATGCATGAGTGTCCACAAGGTTGCTAGTATTGGCCATCAATGTTTAAGGTCAAAATCCAATTGTTTTGAAGGCTGTAAGAAGGTTTTCAAGCCTCCCTCTATCATCCATGCTAAGGGTGAAAGAGTCAGCATGGAAGAGGTCTCCCCTAATTAAGAAAGTTAGATCTAGGCCAAATTGATAATCAAATTATTGTGCATGTTAACCTCTGGGGTTGTTGATGTTGATAGTCAATACTAGGTGCCAAGATTTAGCAGTTTGGGGGCTCCTAAGTGCCTCATGTAGTGTCCCCCTTTCTTTCAAGCTAGGCATGATGGCCCTTGCATGGATGAGAGGGGGATGGTAGTTTTGTGCCATAGTTAACCACTTTTGAGGCTTTCAAAAGCTCTAGAGGGTTCTAGTAGCGTTTGGGGGTCATCGAGCCTTGAGAAATGGCTACTAGGCAGTCAATTTAGGTCATTTTTAGCTTCACCCCATTCATCCATGCTGAGGGTGAGATACCCAACATGGATAAAGCCTTCCCCAATGTGGAAACCCCAAATCCCAAGTTTTCAACCAGTTTCCACCAGGTTTGGTAAAGTTCTAGGGTTGCTGGAGATGCTCAAAGGGATTCTAGGTCATGCGAGGCTGATGAGTGGTGAGGTACCCCTACACTCAACCATACGAATACAAGCGTGCACACGCGATCCGGTCAAACTCCACAGACTAAATGCCTTAACGCCACAAGAAACACTTGGGGTTAATCGTTCGTTGTCTTCCCAGGCTTGTTTGTATGTGTCATGGTGTATGGTTAAGCAAGTCTAAGGTATATGATTTTTTTGGTATTTTTCGGTTTATCTCCTAAGCTATGAGGGAAAGGGTTGAGAAACTAACTAGCTCTAACTAATGTCCTAAGTCTAAATTAACTAGCGTCAGCATCCGTTCCCACTTACCGGACACACCCTGAACTATGCAACTGTGGCTACCAAACGCTAATCGTTACTGGGATCACCACACGTAACGCAAGTGCTCGAAGTGGTCATACTGAGGCACCTATTTAGCCTAAGCATGACAAGAAACCGATTCCTTGGCTAGCCGTACACACCCGTGGATGCTCGTAGCCAAGTCGTACTTATCACACGTTCTAGCCTAGCGATGAGTAGC